>PVKC010023502.1:0-17271 GCA_004027635.1 Crocidura indochinensis
TTTTTTTTGTTTTTATTTTTTGGGCCACACCTGGCGGTGCTCAGTTGTTACTCCTGGCCTTCATACTCAGGAATCACTCCTGGTGGGTTCAGTGACCATGAGATGCTGGGGATCGAACTCAGGTCAGATGCATGTAAGGCAAGCACCATACCCTCTCTGAGCTATGGCCCACATCTTCTTTCTTAGGTACTTGAAATTTGTATAATCTCACCTTATCCATAAAATTGCCAGAGATAAAACATTAAGTAATTAAATACAAAATAACAAATTTCCTTGCCTGATAGTCTTTCTCTTTTCCTGTTGATCAGAGGAGACATATGCCTTCATCTCATCAGTAGCACGACGAAGCTGCACTTCAAGGTTCTAAGTGGAAAAGTTTTAGGACGTTAAGTCCTTGATACAGAAAAATATCAGAAAAGCTTTTGATTTGCTTTGTCTTACCTTAATCATACAATTTGTATAATGATATCTACTTTCTTCCTGAAGACATTCTTCATGGAGCCCTTTGACTTCCTACAATATACAACATGTGATTTTTAATTAATTCATGTTTGTTTGTGAGCCACACCCAGCAGTGCTTCAGGGCTTACTTCTGGACATGTGCTCAAGGACCATGCCTGGAGGGGCATGGGTAACAGACCATATGTAGTGCCGGGATCAAACCAGGGTCAGCTGGATGCAACTGAATGCAAGGCAATCGTCCTACCTGCTGTCCTATCACTTCAGCCCCACAATATGATTTTCAATGGGCAACACTAGTGAAAAAGTAATCAGATATAGAGGATGACTTATACGATAAATAAATTACCATCAGGATAATTTTCTCATCTGTGACTTTAACTTTATTACTATGATATATCACTTTATAATCTGTTCTAGAGTTACTAATGGAACCACACATCCTCCAGGTTATTCATTTATTAAATACTTACTATATTCCCAGTACTGTGCTAGGTCCTAAGACTATAGCAATGAATCAAATAATTTGGCCCCTGCTCTTATTAAATAGAGAAACAAACATAAGAATTTCATATGGTAATGATAAATGCTACACAAAATTCAGCAGCACAATTATTTGGATCCCTAAGTAGTCAATGTTTAGCATGATCAGAGATGTCTAGGGAGGAGGTTATAATTAGACTGATACCTGAAAGATGAAAAGGAGAGCAAGGCAGCAATGGGAACAGAATGTCACAAAGAGAGGAAAAGTAGAGGCAAAGCCCATGGTGGAAACAAGGATGGCTGCTTTGAAAGAAAAGGGCTGGGTGTGGGCTGGGGTGGAATGGAGCAATGATACAACCAGTAAGGTACTTGGTTTGCACAGGACAAAACCTAGTCCAATTACATATGGTCCTTTGAGCTTGTTAGGAGTGATCCCTGAATATACTGCCAGGAGTAAATCCTGAGCACTGCTGAGTGTGGCTCCAAAACAAATAAAACCCAAATAGGGGCCGGGCGGTGGCACTGGAGGTAAGGTGCCTGACTTACCGCGCTAGCCTTGGACAGACCGCGGTTCGATCCCCTGTGCCCCATATGGTCCCCCAGGCCAGGGGCGACATCTGAGCGCATAGCCAGGAGTAACCCCTGAGTGTCACTGGGTGTGGTCCAAAAACAAAAACAAAAACACAAACAAACAAACAAAAAAGAGTCTAGGACCAAAGAGAATAATACAGGGGTTAATGGCCTTGCATACTGCAGACACAGGTTTGATCTTCAGCACCTCCAGGGATCAGCATGATCCCTGAAAGCAGAGCCTAAAGTAAGCCCTGAGCACCGTTAGTATTGCCCCTTACCTAACACTCCCCCCTCTTCTCTCTCCCTACAAAAAAAAAAAAAAAAAAAGGAAAAGTAAAAGGCTAGTGGACTGAGACCTGTGGGTGAAGAGCAGTGGACATAAATATGAAGTTTGTGAGATCACAGTCTGAGAGTTAGATTTCAGTCACAACAGAAAACAGCTGGACCTAAGTTTCATAGAGGTTTTCTTTGTCTGCACATGGGATAATAAATTTTAGGGCAGAGGGTGGGGTGGAGTGGTCCTAAGAGTAGAAGGAGGAGAGCGGATAGACAGGTGCTGGGAGAGTCTAGAAAGACATGATGGGGGCCTGGACATTGGTGGTTGTAATACAGATAAAGAAGTGCATACCAAATTTTGACAGAGATCTCTAAAATTTCAAAGAAATACTCAGGGGTTGAGGGGAAAGATTTGGGAATATCCTGGCATTGGTGTAGTGAAAATAAACACACATAGACAGTTTTTGATAATTTTTTTTATTTTGCCATTAAAATAAATTTTATTTTAGGCACCATGATTTTTTTGTTTTGGTTTTTTGTTTTTGGATCACATTGCCGCTCAGGGATTAATCCTGACTATGTGCTCAGAAATTGCTCCTGGCTTGGGGACCATATAGGATGCTGGGGATTGAACCTAGGTCTGTCCTGGGTCAGCCATGTGCAAGGCAATGCCCTACTGCTGTGCTATCACTCCGGCTCCAGGCACCATGATTTATATATGATATTGATATGACAGGATTTCATGCAGAAAACTTTCCATGATCAAACCCTCCACCAGAATGTCAGCTTTCCTCCACCATTGTCTTAGTGTCCCCTCAACTCACTCTTATATGCCCCCAACCTCCCACAGTGGTGTTACGATTTTTACTAATCTAGAGACTAGTTCTCAGTGTCTGTTGCCCTTGAGAATTTGTTGTTTCCTTACTATGATTTTTCATATCTCACATAAAATCTTGAGATTGTTCTGTATTTGTCCCTCTCTGACTAACTTCAAATACTCATGTAGCAGGACACTTCATAATTTCTTTTTCTTTTTCATAATTTCATCTATTCTTTTGGCAGAGTAGTATTCCATTGTGTAACTGTGCCATTTTACTATCAGACTTGAAGCGAGTATTCCATCGTGTTGATGGTGACCCAAGTGGCAGGCACCATGGTCACCAAGGGGCCTCCATGATATCTGATTGAATTTAAAGTCAACAGAATGGGATCTGGAGCTCCAATCAAGGAGTATAGGATGCACTGGAGGACCTTACAGCTGGAGTTGCCTGCCCTAAAGTCTAAGGCCCTTGGAGTCTCACAAATTTATTTATTTATTTATTTTTACAAATTTTTGCAATAAAAACTGTCTTCTTACCTGTTCTAATTTTGACCGATCGCTTTCGAGGCCTGCTGCACAGCTATCATATTGAGATTTCTTTTCTTCACACTCCATGGTTAGTTCCTAGTATGAAAAGGGTAAATAAGTGAAATGCAAAAGCTTAAAATTGGCTTTGAAACAATACATGCCCTTGTCAGCCTTGTAACTTAACTCTAAGCTTCTTGGCATACTTAAGTTATTTATACAACTATCAGACATTTGAAGAATATGCCAGAAAAAGGTGCTGATAGAAAATAGTTATTACATATTGAGCTGTTTGTCAGTCTTTGTTAGGAGTTGGGGATAAAACAATGAATTAAATAGTTCAAAATCTTTTTCTCAAGTAACGTTCAAATAATTAAATTGAATAGAGCAACAAGTGGACTTCTTACAACATCTTACTTAGATTTGGGGATTACTGGGGACAACTTCCTGGAGAAACTGATACCCAACATCAAAGCACTAAAGATTAGTAAGAATACTTAGGGGATACAACAGCAAGGAGAATGTTCAAAAAAATAGAATACTACACATAATGGTTTAGAATAAATCTTTATGAAGAAAGATATTTAGGATACACAAATTATTTTCATTTGTTAGATTATGTCTGGAAAGTATCTAAAAAGATGAAAACTTCAACAAAAACCTGAACAAAACTTTGTAAACCATCTCAGTTGAGATTTATCTGTGATAGTAGATTCACAACTACCACTTGAAGTAGATATTAATATCTCTACATTCTTGGAGGATGTTAAGAAAGATCAGGTATCTTGCCAAAGATTATACTTCTGGAAGGAAGTATCAGAATGTGGATGCAGTCTATGGGAATAGTTTCAAATTTTTCTGATATAACATTTTGAATTAGATATACTAAAAATATTCAGCTTGTAAATATCTAGAAACACTAACATACCTACAAATACTTGGTAAGGTAGAGAAAATATCCTTTCAGTACAGAGTTGAACTAAACTCTCAAGTAAGGAAGAAGAATTAGTTATTAGGGAAACAGAGATGCCTCCCTTCACATTACCATGGTAAAGGGACTGGGAACAGTCCATCTTGGTTAATAGAGGGATGATGACTAGGCAGGAAATAATACAAATCTTAGTTTGGGCAAAGTGGGAACTCAGAACTTCCTAATTCCAGGTTGTTTTTCAAACTAGGGCCTGTGAGTGAAGGGTTAATACTAGGTCTGTACCAAGGGTGCAGGTCAGCCAGCTCAGAGAGCCATGGTTTCACAAGGCAGTTTTCCTGGGAATGGGTAAGTCCATAAATGGGTATAGTGGGCTCTCTTTCTTGTATGAAACTCCTTTTGGTTTGAGGTGACTATAACAATAAAAAATATTGATGGGGAAGAGGAGATGTGATTTTCCTGTTATCATATCCAACTGCTGAAAGCGTAGCTTCTCATGAGAAACAGTCCTATATAATCAAAAGGCAGAAGAGATAGCAGAGGCTGTGTACTTTGGACATGTAGGTCTCTCAATGGAAGGAAGATACTATAGCACAAGACTTCTAAACTTTCCGCTAGGAACCCCCTTTTGCCAGAGAAAAAGTAGCATGAGTGAGTGATAATATGGGTGAAATACTTCAGATTCATTGCATGATTAATTCTGAATTATTTTTCAGTCGTTATATATTCAGAAATCTTTTTGTACTGTTGCCAAATTTTTTATTTATTTTTATTTTTTTTTGGGGGGGGTCACACCCGGCAGTGCTCAGGGGTTACTCCTGGCTCCATGCTCAGAAATTGCTCCTGGCAGGCACAGGGGACCATATGGGGCACCGGGATTCAAACCGATGACCTTTTGCATGAAAGGCAAACGTCTTACTTCCATGCTATCTCCCGGGCCTCAACCAAATTTTTTATGATGTCCACATTCGATTATAAGATTACATAATGGGGTTGTGATCTATAGTTTAAGAAACTAGAATAAGGGGAACTGAGATATCATATAGCAAGTAGGGGCATAGCCTTGCATGCAAATGACCTGAGTTCGATCTCTGCCATTCCACATGGTCTCCCAAGCACCTTGAGGAGTGAATCCTTTTTTTGTTTTGTTTTTGGGCCACACCCATGTTGCTCAGGGGTTACTCCTGGCTATGCGCTCAGAAGTCGCTCCTGGCTTGGGGGACCATATGGGAAACCGGGGATCGAACCGTGGTCTGTCCTAGGCTAGCACAGGCAAGGCAGGCACCTTATCTCCAGTGCCACCACCCGGCCCCAGGAGTGATTCCTTAATGTAAATCCAGGAGTAACCTGAACATTACCAGGTTTGGTCCCCCAGAAAATCAAAACCAAAGGACAAGATAAGGGCTGGAAAGAGTGTACAGCTTGAAGGGTGCTTGCCTTGCACACAGCTAACCCAGGTTCAGTCTCCAGCACTATATGTTGTTCCCCCAAGTTCTGCCAGGAATTATTCTTGAGCACCAAACCAAGAGTAATTCCTGAGCACAGCTGTGTGTGGCTCTCAAACCAAAAGAAAAAAAAATTCTATATATGTTTTCCTTAATATAACCTACAGATTCAGGTCTGGGGTAAAGAGGTTTTTAATCCACATTGAATTAGTTTGTGCTTATTGTTAGATAGGGTTCTAAATTAATTTTTTTTATGTGACTGACCAATTTTCCCAGCATCATTTGTTAAAGAGGCTTTAATTGCTTCACTTTATTTTTGCTACTTTATAGAAGAACTATATACGTGAGGTTCTATCTCTGGACTCTCAATTCCATTCCATTGGTCTGATCTTATTCTAGTACCACACTGCTTTGATTACTACAGCTTTATAGTCTAGTTTGATATAGGTGAGAGAGGAGCCTCCCATATTCTTTTTGCCCTAGGTTTGCTTTTGCTATTAAGGGAAGGGGATTATAACTCCATATAAAATTTAACAGTATTTTATGTCTATATCTATATATCTAAAAATGTCATGAGTATTTTAAAAGGAAATGCACTGAGTCTGTATGCTTCAGGCAAGATAGTCATTTTGATTAATCTATTCAATCAATGAAGAGGAGATGTGTTTCCATTTCTTCATTTCCTCTTGGATTTCCTTTAGTAGAATTTTATCATTTTCTTTTTTTCTTTCTTTCTTTTTTTTTTTTTTTTTTTTTTTTTTTTTTTTTTTTTTGGTTTTTGGGTCACACCCGGCAGTGCTCAGGGATTACTTCTGGCTCCATGGTCAGAAATCGCTCCTGGCAGGCATGGGGGACCATATGGGGCACCGGGAACCGAACCGATAACCTTTTGCATGAAAGGCAAACACCTTACCTCCATGCTATCTCCCGGGCCCCTGAATTTTATCATTTTCATTATTTAACTCTTTCCCTCTTTTACTCATTCCTAGGTACTTTATTTTCTGATATACAATTATGAATGGGGTTATTTTTAAATTTATATTTTTAATTTCAGTTTTTTGGCTTTTGGGCCACACCCAGCAGCATTCAGGGGTTACTCCTGACTCTCTGCTAAGAAATAGCTCCTGGCAGGCTCGGGGGACCAAATGGGATGCTGGGATTTGAACCACTGACCTTCTGCATGAAAGGCAAACACCTTACCTCCATGCCATCTCTCTGGCCCCCTATTTCATTATTTTCATGTATAAAGTCATGAACTTTTGTGCGTTTATGTATCTGGTCATTTTACTATAAAAGTGTATTGAAGCTAGAGATACTATCATGCAAATGATTCAATGCCATTGGCCAGGCAAATAGAAGCAAAGATAAACAAATAGGTCTATATCAAACTATGAAGCGTGTGCACAGAAAAGAAAACAATAGCTTAATAAAAAGAAACCCAGAGACTGGGAGAAAAAAATCTGCCCACCATCTGATGGTGATATATAAATTTTATATATCCAAGATATAAAGCAGTGGTAGAACTTCAAAAGAACGAAAAAGGGGTTGGAGCGATAGCACAGTGGTAGGATGTTTGCCTTGCAAACCCAGGACGGACCTGGATTCGATCTCTGGCATCCCATATGGTTCCCCAAGCCAGGAGCGATTTCTGAGTGCATAGCCAAGAGTAACTCCTGAGTGTCACCGGGTGTGCCCCCCACCAAAAAAACAAAACAGATAAAAAACCCCAAAACATTTCCCCATCAAAATATAGGGAAAGAGATGAATAGAAATTTCCTCAAAGAAAACATATAGATAGCTAATGTATATATTTAAAAAAAATCTCTGCATTATTTATCAAGGAAATAAAAAAATACCAGTAAGAGTGACCAGAGAGATAGTATAGGAAATTGCCTTGCATGCAGCTAACCTGGGTTTGATTCCCAACATCTCCTAGGATTCTTTCAAGCACTGCCAGAAGTAATTTCTGAAAGCAGAGCATTATCTGGTGTGGTAAACACACACACACATGTACACACACACACACACACACGTGCACACACACACACACATGCACACACACACACGCACACCCCCCAATAAAAAAGGCAGAATTACACACACACACACCATAAAAAAGGCAGAATTAGTTTCCAGGGGCTGGGGAGAAAACACAGGGATTAAGGCACTTGCTTTGCAATATGGCCAATTCTGGTTTGATCTGGCAACACTTAGGGTTCCTAAAGACTTCTAGGTGTAAAAAAAAAAAAAAAAGACTTCCAGGTGTGATTCATGAGCATAGAGTAAGTTATAGTCCAAAACTTCCTGTATCTCTCCACTACTTCCCCCCTCCTATTCTCCCCAAAGCATAGAATTAGTTTCCAAGTAAAGATACTTTATTCCTATGGACAGAGCAATAATGGGTAGGGCCAACCTATGTTCAATCCTAAGCATTCCATACGGTCCCCCGAGCAATGCCAGGAGTGATTCCTGAGCATAGAGTTAGGATGAATGCCTGATAATTGCTGGGTGTGAAACAGATGACAATAACAACAAAAGCAAAACAACAAAAATACTTCATCACTTATAATAAGCTACCACATATTTGCACCACTCTGTTCCACATCAAAGCCAGTTCACTAATCTAATGTTAACTTGTCACCTGTTGGCAAATTTGGAGCTTTTACCTGGCCATAGAATGTGATTTCATATTTATAGTTCTCATGCTCATGGTTTACAGCCAAAATTCCAACATTTGTAAGTCATGATACTTTCTTTTTTGTTTGTTTTTTTGGGTCACACCCGGCAGTATTCAGGGGTTACTCCTGGCTCCATGCTCAGAAATTGCTCCTGGCAGGCACGGGGGACCATATGGGGCACCGGGATTCGAACCGATGACCTTTTGCATGAAAGGCAAATGCCTTACCTCCATGCTATCTCCCAGGCCCCCATGATACTTTCTTTTGTAGAACCATACAATAAAATAATAAAAACAGTGAGAATAATCATTTGTTTCCTAAGTTATTTAAGTAAAATAGCCAGGATCCTAACTAGTATATCTGAATAAGATAGTGAAAGTATATAGGGTCAGAGAGACAGTAGAGCAGAAAAGGCACTTGCCTTGCACATGGTCAACCAAAGTTTGATCCCAAGTACCCTATAAAGTTCCTTGAGACCACCAGGAGTGATCCCTGAGAGCAGAATGAAGTATAACCCCTGAGCACTGTCAGATATAGGTCCCACAAAAAAAAAAAAAAACCCAGTAGAGTATCACAAAATCAAACTTACTTGACATTTCTGACGCAATTGTCGTAATTCTTTAATAACTGGGGATAGAACTGACTTCTTTTCAGATACCAGTGAATTCAGCTTTTTCACCTGTCATTTAATCAAAAAAGGATGATAAAAATGTAAAACAATATCAACAGATTTAAAGTAACAAAAAAGTTAGAAAATGAACAGCAACTTTTTTGGAGATGACTTATGAATGGCTAGCTAATCGTATATAAAAATTCTGTGTATTACTCATTATAAGGGAAATAAATTAATCAAAACATCAATGAAGCTTTACCTTACACATAAGCAATATACATATACCTTATGCATAAATAATGACAATAACAACAGGGTCAGAATGATAGTATAGTGCCCACTAGTTTCTATCTTGGCATCCCCTTAACCAATAACAGCAGTGATTCCTGAGTTCAGAGCAAGGAGTAATTCCTGAGCAAAAAGCAAAAGCAAACAAATAATTAAAAAACCATCAAAGCGGGGCCAGGCGGTGGCGCTGCAGGTAAGGTGCCTGCCTTACCGCGCTAGCCTTGGACGGACCACGGTTCGATCCCCCGGTTCCCATATGGTCCCCCGTGCCTGCCAGGAGCGACTTCTGAGCGCATAGCCAGGAGTGACCCCTGAGCATCACTGGGTGTGGTCCAAAAACCAAAAAAAACAAAAAAAACAAAAAACAAAAAACAAAAAAAACCATCAAAGAAGGGGCCAGAGAGATAGCTTGGAGATAAGGCATTTGCCTTTTATGCAGAAGGTCAGTGGTTCGAATCCCGGCGTCCCTTATGGTCCCCTGTGCCTGCCAGGAGCAATTTCTGAGCATGGAGCCAGGAGTAACCCCTAAGCACTGCCGGGTGTGACCCAAAAACCACACACATGAAAAAAAAAAAACCATCAAAGAAAAGCAAAGCCTTAATTATAAAGACTATTCCAGGGCCGGAGAGATAGCATGGAGGTAGGGCATTGGCCTTACATGCAGAAAGATGGTGGTTCAAATCCTGGCATCCAATCTGGTCCCCCGAGAGTACTGGGAGCGATTTCTGAGTGTAGAGCCAGGAGTAACCCCTGAGCACTGCCGGGTGTGACTCAGAAATAAAAAATAAGGGAGCCAGGCGGTGGCGCTGGAGGTAAGGTGCCTGCTGCCTTGCCTGCGCTAGCCTAGGACAAACCACGGTTCGATCCCCCGGTTCCCATATGGTCCCCTGTGCCTGCCAGGATCGACTTCTGAGCGCATAGCCAGGAGTAACCCCTGAGCGTCACTGGGTGTGGCCCAAAAACCAAAAAATAAATAAATAAAAATAAATAAATAAATATAGACTATGCGATTAAGGATTTCTTTATATATAAAATACTAAATGTCTAAATGACAAAGTTGCCTGTATACAACTACAATTATTATATTTGGTTCAAATTTAATTTGATTTGTTATTTAAAGCTAGAAAACTGTGGTTGGAGTGATACTCAAAATCCTTATAAATTCAAATAGCATGAAGAAATGTCCTGTCAGGATGCAATAACCAGAGACAAAAAAACCAGAGAAGTCTCTGCTGGGGCAGGAGTAGGTAGGTGATTGCCTTACATGCAGCAACTCAAGTTCAATCTCTGACATCCCTCGAGTACCACCAGGAGTGATTCCTGAGTGCACCGTCAGGAGTAACCCAAAAATAGCTGATGTGGACCTCTCCCAAAAAGTGTTAATCTTTTCAGGAGACAGACTGTGGTGCGGTCCAGAACTCTGGGTGAGTAGTTAGGTAAGTGGAGATGAGTACTCATGAGTTTAGGGAAGCAACTCTCTACCGATAAGAATTCAGGAAAGATTTAAATTGTTAAATATCTGATAAAACTGAATCAGAGCATTCTGACTAAAATTCTTAAATTTGAAGAAAAAAAAACATGACAAGCTGAAAAACTTTACAGGGATGAAAAATCCAAGAGATTGATGAAAACAGATGAAAGAATATAAACAATACTCAAAGTGAAAATCCCAGTATTGCACTGACAAAGGCATAAAACATATGCTCTACTTTATAACATATAAAAGCGTGTTATCACCATTTCAGACATGTCATCCAGTGTCCGTCCTTTCATCTCATCAACTTCACTCTTCAGGGTAGACACTCTTTCTAGCTCTTCTTGAGTATAACTATAACCAGATAACCCCTTTTTCTCCTCAATAGTTTGCTAAAAGGAAAGAATAAAAAGTATAAAAAGAAGCAGTCACAAAATGGGTATCAAAATCTTAATTATTTCCTAAGAAATTTAAGGATACTAACATAAAGTTTTTAAATTAAAAAACGTATTTTAAATTTTAAATAAATTTATTTTTAAATTGAAAAAAAACTTATTTTAAATTTTAAATAAATTTATTTTAAATTAAAAAACTTATTTAGAGTTCCTAAAGACAATCCTTGCTGACTTATGAATAATTAAATAGTTTTATGTGTTACAAGCTAAATTTTACTATGGCATCTCAGGTACAAAACAAAAAATTATTATTTTTTTTTTGTTTTTGGGCCACACCTGGTGATGCTCAGGGGTTACTCCTGGCTATGTGCTCAGAAGTCGCTCCTGGCTTGGGGGACCATATGGGAAACCGGGGGATCAAACCGTGGTCCGTTCTAGGCTAGCGCAGGCAAGGCAGACACCTTACCTCCAGCGCCACCGCCCGGCCCCACAAAAAAAAATTCTAATTTTTAACCTTAGAATAATGTTCTTTTGGGGCTGGAGTGATATCACACTGGTAGGGTGTTTGTCTTGCATGCTGCTGACCCAGGGTGGACCTGGGTTCGATTCCCAGTATCCCATATGGTCCCCTGAGCCTTTCAGGAGCGATTTCTGAATGCAGAGTCAGGAATAACCCGGGTGCTGCCAATGTGCCCCCACCCCCAAGAAAACAGAAATAATAAAAGAAAAAAGAATAATGCTGTTATTCAGTACAGAATCTAAAACATAGGAAAAAATATTTGATGAGCAAATCAATTCTTTTTCTTTGTTGGTTGTTTTTTGGGACACACCCAGTGATGCTCAGGGATTACTGTTCATAAATTGTTCCTGGCTTGGGGGACCATATGGGACACATGGTCCGTCCTAGGCTAGCGCAGGCAAGACAGATGCTTTACTGCTTGTGCCACCATTCTGGCCCCCAAATCAATTCTTGATTGTATAATCAACTCTACTTGCATTAAATCACTCATCTAATATTTAGTATACACTTAAACACACCATGTACTATTTACAAACCGGATATACAACAATACATAGGAAAGTAAAATTTTTTTCACAGTTTTCCACAAGTATGAGTGAAAAAAGCAATATGTAAAATATAGTGTGAGATGAGATGAAATTGGAATCTCAATTAACAGTGGTCAAAGATCTTTTTTTTTTTTTTTTGGTTTTTGGTTTTTGGGCCACTCCCGGCGGTGCTCAGGGGTTACTCCTGGCTATCTGTTCAGACATCACTCCTGGCAGGCACGGGGGACCATATGGGACACCGGGATTTGAACCACCCACCTTAGGTTCTGGATTGGCTGCTTGCAAGGCAAACACCGCTGTGCTATCTCTCCGGGCCCAGGTCAGAGAAGATCTTACTGAAAAGATGACATCTGAGCAAAGCCCTGAAGGAAACTAAGGGAATGAACTGACAGATACCAGGGCTCAGCAAGTGCTAAAGACATGATGCAGAGGCATACCTGACCTTTTAAAAAAGACAAGGGTTAGAAGGAGACAATGAAGCTGAAAATGAGAGTGAGGTGAGGATGAAGAAAGATCCTACAATAATCATCCCATTGCTGAAAGAAACTCACTTTACATTATCTTTAGAATTCTCAAAGTGTTTTCCTTTAAATGACAGATTATATTGTTATCTTACTTTTAAGCAATAAAAGAGTTTGAACTGTTTTAAATGAGGTGGGAGGCTTACTGGAGGTTAGAAGTAAAATAAGGCATGCAAAGTCAGGGGAATGACTGGGCTACAGTTAGCTATGTTAGAAGCTATTACTCACTCTGTGCTCAGGAGTGATCCTCTCATGGTGCTTGGGGACCATACATGGTGCCAGAAATTCAAACCAAGATCAACCACATGCAGGGCAAACTTTTTAGCCCTGGTGGGTGAGTAGAAAATTTAAATGACCATTTTCTGTATAAGAGCAAACTACTGGGCCAGAGAGATAGCATGGAGGACTTCCAAAACTGAAGTTAGAGACAAAGGTTGCATGCAACCAGGCTGGCGCTAAAAGAAAAATGAGAAAAGGTTCTATGTATATAAAATGTTGATGATATTGCCAAGACAAAGTTTTGAGAAATGATAGGTGTGAAAATCAATAATCACAATTATCAATAATCAACAGAAATATGGAATATTTATTATGGTTAGTGGGCTGGAGTGATAGTACAGTGAACTCCTTGCAAATGGCTGACTTGGTTTTAACCTGGGTCACCACATTTGGTCCCCTGCCAGTCCTGTCAGGAGTATTACCTGAGTGCAGAACCAGGAGTAAGTACTGACCAGAGTCAGTTGGGGCCCAAAACCAAAAATATATAAATAAAAAAGTTTATGCTAGAAATGAAGCTCAAACCAGAGTAACTTGTCTCTTGTATATGAGTCCTGGGTTCAATTCCAACACCCTGACATACCAAGCAGTATAAGTGGAATCTATTATGCTTGATTCAAGGTAAATCCTCAAATTTAAGTTCCCTAGAATCAAAAGGTATAGACCAGGAGTCAAAAAAATTCACCGTTCCAGCAAAACAAAACAGGTTATAACTTTACCTCTATCAATAAGTGCTATCTGATAAAATAATTTCTCCATGGTTGAAAGAAAAAAACAGTGCCAAGTGGAAGAAACTCAGAGGATCTGGCATCTACAATTTCACAGCTTTGCTATGAGAGGGATTACTTTAGACTGCACTCCTCTGACAACCAAGGCACAGATATATAGGGAACAGTTTATAGGCAAACCTCCAAAGAGCATCTTTCCAAAGCTTGAAGAAAGTGGCTGCTTAGAAGGTTTTTACAGCCACAATAAATAGCTATTTAATAGTCACTCTTGGGGTGATCATTTTGTTCAATTAACTAGCTAAGCAGAAGAAAAAGCTACTTGAAATTCATTTCTATTATAATCTCAAAGTCAACATAGATAAAAAGTTAGTGCTTTCTGCTACCGTAAAAATAAATGAGGGCAGACTGAAGAGAGAGTATAAGGGCAACTGCTTTACACACTGCCAACCCAGGTTTGATTCCTGACATCCCATACGTTCATCTGAGCACTGCCAGGAGTGATTCCTGAAATTAGAGCCAGGAGTGACTCCTAATCATTGCCAAGTGTGGGCCCCCAAATGCTCAAAAATTAAAATAAATGAGAATTGGAGATATATCACAGACATAGAACACTTGTCTTATTCTACCACTGTGTGGGGCCCTGGGTTTTATGCCTAATATCACATAAATACACATGAAAAATTCATAGGGCTGGAGTGATAATACAGTGGGTAGGGCACTTGCCTTTCATGCAGTCTACCTGGGTTAGATCCTGGGCATCCCATATGGCCCCCCAAGCACTGCCAGAAGTAAATCCTGAGTGCAGAGCCAAGACTCATCCCTGATTATTGCTGTGTGGCCAGGAAATCTAAAAAGATTAATTCATTAAAACATTAAAATTCCTGGGACTGGAGCGGTGGCACAAGAGGAAAGGCGTTTCCCTTGTACGTGCTAACCTAGGATGGACCATGGTTTGATCCCCCGGCATCCCATAAGGTCCCCCAAGCCAGGAGCGATTTCTGAGTGCATAGCCAAGAGTAACAACCCCTGAGCGTACTGGATGTGGACCACCAAAACAAAAAAATATTAAGATTTCATTTATATAACGTCTGTGTAATTAAAGAGAATTAGTAGCTTTATAAATTTTTCAACGAAAATAATATCTTGGGGCTGGAGAACTGGTAAGGTAGGACTTTTGTCTTTCATGTGGCTGAACTAGGTTTGATCCCTGGTACTTCATATGGTCCCCTGAACCCTACTAGAAGTAATCCCTGAGTGCAGAGCCAGGAGTAGGCTTTGAACACCACCAGGTGTGGCCCCAAAACCAAAAAGAAAAAGGAAAGATATCATCTTCATATAAAACTATTAACATATAAACCTCCAGCATTTGTATTTCTAGCATCATAAGATAATACTGTATTACCAGCTGACGTTGAATATTTTCATGACGTTGTTTAAGAAGTTCTTCTGTACTTTGCAAAAGACCACATTCTGCTTTAACTTCAGCTATTATCTGATGCTTCTTTTTGAAAACTGTACTCTTACTTCGAAGTTTACTGACATATCGCTTGAACTGTAAGAGAGCATAATATATAAGGAAAATAAAAGTTCTGCTAAGAATCGCAAATAACTTTATAAAAAATCACAAGTAACTTTACTGTTAGAAAATGTCTCTATTAATACATATACAAGTACTTGATAATACCATAGTACTATTATAAAACTTGAAGAAAACTGCTCAATTAAAATACTGTTTACATTTAAAATTTTTTTGAGTCCTGCTACTATTATAAATCTTTATGTATGAGTTATTCATTTTGGGATCTTAAAAATAATAATTAGAAAAACATAAACTCAATTCTATAAAAAAATTACTTTAAAAGAAGAAAAAGTAGAAAACTGGTCTGGCAGTTATTACTTATCACCCAAGAAGTATACTGTGGGGACAAATCAACAGTACATTGGTAAGGCCCTTGCCCTGTACCCAGCCAACCCACGTTTTATCCCTGTCATCCCATATGGTCATCTGAGCCCAGTAGGAGGTGATCCCTGAGCAGAGTCAGAAATTAGCTCTGAGCACTACTAGATGTAGCCCCAAACAAACAAGAAGCATACTATGACCATAGCTTATGATGCATGTGAGTCACTGAAATGAAACTCATCCCAAATGTTAAAAAGTTAAGAGGGGCCCGGGAGATAGCATGGAGGTAAGGCGTTTGCCTTTCATGCAAAAGGTCATCAGTTCGAATTCCGGTGCCCCATATGGTCCCCTGTGCCTGCCAGGAGCAATTTCTGAGCATGGAGCCAGGAGTAACCCCTGAGCACTGCCGGGTGTGACCCAAAAACCAAAAAAAAAAAAAAAAGTTAAGAATAGTATTAGTTTTTAGGTATTCACAGTTGCATAATTCATCTCTTTACTTACTAATATTTATTGAATGATATAAGTCTTAATTATTCTAGTGGAAACACCCCATATTAAGTAATATCAGGATCTAAAAAAACAAGTGAAATAAATACATAAAGGAATTCATAAATACTATTTATTGATTATTATGCACTAGGCATTATATTAGACACAGAGACTACAACTTTATTACAGAAAAATTTATAACATGAAACTACCTTACCCTCGTTAAGAGCTTAAGGGTCTGGTGGGGAAAGCAATATGAACTGGAATTTAGAATCCAGAAAACAATCATAAAGATGTGAATAAACAATAGGCCTTTAACATAGGAGAGGATAACATTAGGAAAGGAGGGGTAGTGGATTATGGCAAACTTCTTAACATTTAAGATAAAACAGAAGAAAAGCAGCATATTAGAAAAAGGAAAAATGGGGCCAGAGAGATAGCATGGTGGTAGGGCATTTGCCTTGCTTGCAGAAGGATGGTGGTTTGAATCCTGGCATCCCATATGGTCCCCCGAGCCTGCCAGGAGGGATTTCTGAGCGTAAAGCAAGGAGTAAACCCTGAGCACTGCCGGGTGTGACCCAAAAACCAAACCAAACCAAACCAAAACAAAAAGACAAAAGAGGAAGAGTAAGGGGACTGGAGTGGTAGCACAGCAGAGATAGCATAGCAGGAAGGGCTTTTTGCTTTGCATAAAGCTGACCTGGGTTTGATTTTCAACACCCCTTATGGTCCTGTGAGCCTGCCGGAAGTGAACCCTGAGTGGACTCAGGAGTAAGCCCTGAGCACTGCTGGGGATAGCCCTCAAACAATAAACAAACAAATAAATAAGCAAAGGAGGGAGAGTCAAGGCAGAATATTGGAGATAGAAGAAACAAGGTATAAAGGTCCTCAGGCACAGAATCATTGAACATGTTGTTTAAAGGGAAAAACAAATGCTAGAAGTTAGTGTGAGATCATTTTCTGGAACAGGGATCTGATCAGCAGTATAACACATGTCTTGCATGTACTAGACCGAGTTCAAGCTCCTGTGCATATACATGCAAACAGTTTATTTTATATGTCATCAGTACTAATAATTCACAAGTTTTATATAAAATATTTGCTGCTTCTACATTTTTATTAAATATAAAGAAAATTTCCGGGGCCGGGCTGTGGTGCTGGAGGTAAGGTGCCTGCCTTGCCTGTGCTAGCCTAGGACGGACCGCGGTTCGATCCCCTGGTTTCCCATATGGTCCCCAAAGCCAGGAGCGACTTCTGAGCGAATAGCCAGGAGTAACCCCTGAGCATCACCGGGTGTGGCCCAAAAAACAAAAAACAAAAAAAAAAAAAAAA
>PVKC010023503.1:0-17254 GCA_004027635.1 Crocidura indochinensis
GCTCCTGGCTTGGGGGACCATATGGGAAACCCGAGGATCAAATCGCGGTCCATCCTAGGCTAGCTCAGGCAAGGCAGGCACCTTACCTCCAGCGCCCCCGCCCGGCCCTGAGTCAATATTTCTTTACTAACTTACCTTGTCTTTATTTCTTTCCTTGAAAAGTTATTTGGTATATGAGACCTTGTAGCAGATAAAGAGGAACACACAAAAGCTAGTGGAGTCAGCCAGTAATTTAGTGAACCAAGAATAGCCATGTGCTTTGTGAAACTAGCTGAACTCATAAATATTTTATAAAGGAGTTTTGGAGATAGATAAAATAAATGGTTAAATACTGGGGATATTTAGAAGTAAACAGCTTTTATCTTAAAAATATAGACTTCATTAGATATATGAATGTCAGATTAATGAAATACTGACATTGCCATCACTGTTCATTTAAAGTAGAAATTAGAAATCTACTGAAAGAATACAAATTGTTCTAAGAGCAACATGATGTGGTCTTTTAAATTTTAATTCAAAATCAAGTCACAGGAACAATAATTAGGAATAACTTGTCTAAAAAATGAGTTAAGCCATTCCTAATGTAAAATCAATTAGATGTAACACTCTTAAATCTTAGTAAAGGAGCTACTTAATACAGCTATCGCCTAGAGCTATGAGTAGAACCTTGTTTTACATTCCTTTATTTGATTCAAATGTCTTTTCCAACTATTATAAATAAAATACTATTTTACTTGTTCAGGATTATGTTATATGCTGTTAGGAAAAGTATTATTTCCTATATTATATTTAATCTGTATATTTTAATTGTTAATGTAACTTTCTATATATGCTGTATTTGTATTTAATACAATTTTTGATTATTTGAACATGCACCATACTTGCAATTTTCTTTCAAATAGCTATATTTTTTAATATTTGTAATTTTAAGGTGAAACTTATATTTTTCTAATAGAGGAAAGCAACACATTGCAGTTGGCAAATATAAGTACCTACTAGGTATAAAATAAACTATTAGTATTTCAAAGCATGTGAAGAGACTAAAATACATTAAGGCAGTAGTTTTATTGATTTTCTTATATTTAATGAAAATTATGTTGAACTACACAACTAAACAAGTGTAGTATAATATGTTCATTGAATGGACCAGAGTGATAACACAGTGGGAATGTAAGGCATTTGCCTTACATGTGACAAATCCCTGGTACTCCCTAAGATCTCCTGAACCTTCCAGGAATGATTTTTTAGTGCCCAGCCATAAAATAACCCATAAGCATATTCAGGTGTGCCTCCCCCAAAAAAGTAAAGATGTGCATTGGAAAACTTTATCAAAATAGTACTCTTTCAAAACCTTCAGCTCAAATTACTTCATACATCACTTGCAGATGATCTTATCAAATATCAATTTGAGGGGTCGGGCGGTGGTGCTGGAGGTAAGGTGCCTGCCTTGCCTGCACTAGCCTAGGATGGACCCTGGTTCGATCTCCCAGTTATGGTCCCCCAAGCCAGGAGCGACTTCTGAGCGCATAGCCAGGAGTAACCCCTGAGCATCACTGGGTGTGACCCTAAAACCAAAAACCAAAAAATATATATAATATATATTACATTATATATAATATATATAATCAATTTGATGGAAGTCATACCTGAAAAAGCTCAAGATTTTTTTCATTCTTACTATATATATGCTATTATGCCTTATATTATATTTTATTTATTGTAGTGTCTTAATATTCTAGACAAAAATTAGTGGCTTTAGAGAGCCCTCGTTCAATCTCCTGGTATGAACCACAGCCACAGTCAAGACTAATATCTGAGCACAGAATATAGGATATCAGATATGCTTTATCCCCTGTATTATTCCTCAGGCTCTCAGTCAGCCCCCCCACTTATTTTTTGAGATATTTTATTTTTAATTTTACCACAGTGAATTAAAAATCTTTCACAGTAATATTTTAGGTACATAGTGACATTGAATCAGGGTTATTCCCACAACCAGTGTTGTTCTACCTCCACCCCTGTTCCCAGCATGCATCCCATATCCCCCTCCTTTGCTACCCCCGGGCTGCTAGTATAAGTGGTCCTCTCTGTGTCTAGCTTGTTGTAGACTGGGTATCGATTCTGTTGTCATTTGCTTGGAATTTAGTGTTTAAGTTTGATCACTTTTATTTCTACTTGATGTTGTATGGCCATTTGGTCCCTTTTTACTACTTAAGGTATATTCTAAAACATTGCACTGACTTTATCCTGGAGGCATATTCTGAAGATTCCAATGGTAAAACAACTTGGTGTATATTTTTAATATTTGTATTAAAATAATTTCAAATATTTTGACATTTTCTTAAAAATATTATGTAATTATTAATTAGCAATAACTATGCAGATAGTCACCAAAGTGAATGAGTCTATAAATTGAAGAGGCTTTTTCAAATGTTTGTGCTTAAAAGGAGTTTGACAGGTTCATATCCATGATAATGTGAACCATGCATTGGATAGTGCAGCCCCATCAAATTGGGGTTTATGCCTTACCAATCCACACAGATCAGGGAGGGGCTAAGCAGTCCAAGGCTTATGCAAGGTAATCTCACACCAACATAAGTTAGCAGAGGTTTCCTTGTCATTGACAATGATATAGGAAAATAGAATCTATGACTGCAAAGAACCATGGTAAAGCAGAGTAAATCCCATTTTACTTCATGAGTGAAACTGCAATCCTGCAGACCCAATCAGTACTATTCCCCTATATAAACTCCTTAAAATTGAGTTCAGAGTGAAAATGCTTAGAATGTTCGAGGAGCTCAAAAAAATAATGGAATGAACTGCCAACAAAGCATGGAAGGATATGTAAACAAAAATGAGAAAAATACAAATATAAACATCACAACTAAAACATTTAGTAAGCAAACATTTAGTAAGAGGTTTGAGAGATATCACAGTGGAAAGGTGATATAGGACAGAAGGTAGGTGATTGGAATCCTGGCATGGATCCCCATGCCTGCCAGGGGCGATTTCTGAGTGCAGAGTCAGGAGTAACCCCTGAGCAGTGCTAGGTGTGACCCCCCCCCCAAATATAAAAAACAATACATTTAGAAAGGAAACTGAAAAACTCATTGGAAGCATCACTTTTTCTGGCATCAAATTTTAATTACAAACACTAATTAAAATGGCATGGTATTTAAATAAAGATTTTCACAATAGAGATAATAGCCAGGAGTCTAGCCCAGAGTTGGAAGCATGCCACACACACACACACACACACACACACACACACACACACACACACAATGGTGAGTTCATTTAGAATTGAGAAAGGTCTTCTATGAAAATGATAAATGTAACTGATCACTCTGGACAAGAACTCACTGCTGAAAGGGAAGAAAGTGACATGATGAAAGGGAGAAAAACACCCCTCCATTAAAAATACTGCAAACTATAGTGTCAAAAATGAAAGAGGAAAGAAGCAAACTCTCTGTTCTAGAAACAGACAGAGATAGGGCATGGGTTGTTTGGGAAACTGGAAACATCAGTGGTGGGCAGGGTGAAATGGTGAAGGGTGGTGTACATTCTCTGACTGAACCCCAACAATGAACAGTTGTGTGATCATTGTGCTTAAATAAAGCAATTAATAAAACAAAGACTCTCAGATCAATGGAATAGACTTTAAAATTTAAGGCCAATTCTCCAGCATATGATCAATTATCTTTGATAAAGTGGCAAGAAATACAAAGTGGAACAAAGTATGTCTCTTCAAATGTTGGGAAACTGGTCAACTACATGCAAAAATGTGAACTCAGACCTATTTCTGAAACAATGCACATAGGTCAAGTCAAAATGAATTTAAAAATCTTGATATCAGACCTGAAACAGGAATGTTTATAGAGCAATACAAAGGCAGAACTCTTTATGACATTGAAACTCATGGTATTTTCAAATAAGAAACACCACTGATAAAATAAGTTGAATTAACAATAAAGAGGGATACATTAAGTTGAGAACTGTATACAACTCAAAGGAAATAAGGGCCAGGATGTAAAGAACATTAAATACCTGAGAGAAACTCTCTACCCAATACCCATATAATAGGAGAATACTATCTAAGTATATAATACACTAGTAGAGCTTAACAACAACAATAACAACAACAACAACAACAACAACAAAAAACCAACACAAATCCCCTTCAAAAATGGGGGAAAGAGATGAAGAGATATTCCACAAAAAGAAATAAAGGTGGCCAAAAGGCCCATCTAAAAATGCTCCACATCATTGATCATTAGGGAGATGCAAATTAAACTGCATTGAGATATCATTTCACAACATAGAAACTGGTTTATATAAAGAAGAACAAGAATATATAGAGCTGGCATATATGCAAGAAAAAATGTACTCTCATTCATTGCTGGTGGGAATGTAGACTGGTCCAGCCTTTTTGGAAAGCTATATGAATAATACTCAAAAAATAAAGAAAGAAAAATTGACCTCTCAGTAATACCACTCCTGAGAATGTACCCTAGGAACCCAAAAACAATGCAGAAAAGCCCTCTGAACTCCAACGTTCATTACGACACAATTCACAATAGCCAGAATCTGAAGAAGAAAAAAAAAGTGTCTGAATACCAAGAATTGGGTAAATAATTATGGCACACAAATAAATTATACGCAATTATTAGGAAAAATGAATTTATTAAAATTCCTTATATAGTGATATTATAGAATATTATACTGAGCATAATTAGAGGTAGAGGGATAGTCAAAGGGCGATTGTACTTATCTATAGTACATAAAAATAGAATGGAAATAATGATCAAAAACAATAAAGATGAGAACTAGAATGCCTAGTCCATGGTAGCAAGCTTGTCACAAACAATAGGAGAGCACAGGTTGGGCAGAGACATAACCACCATGATAGTAATTGTTGGACAAGAGCTGAGTGCCAAAAGGAGTCAAAATAATATGCATGGTATCCCTTCAGTAACCACATTGCAAAAAATGTTTAAAGGGAAAAATATGGAAAGAGCCAGAGAGAGCTTGTAAGAGAGAAAGAGAGAGTGAGAGAAGAAAATGTCTGCTGTAGATGCAGGTAGGGAGAAGGAAAATGGGAGGGATAGGAAGCAAACTGCAGACTTTGGTGATGGGAAATTTGTACTGGTAAACAAAAGGGTATTGGACATTATATAATTGAAATTCAACTATGCATAACTGTGAAGTATCTCAATATTTCAAAATATTTTTAAAAACAGAACTGTCCTTGAATTACACTTAATTTGATTCTTTTCCTCATTCAGGAGCAAATTTTTCTCCAATAACTTCAATAAAGATGATTTAGACAATGATTTATAATGTTATAATGATTATAAAATGATTATAACAATAGAGTATGAGAGAATTTATATTCCACTAAAAGACATTGCCTTTGTCTGGATAGCTCTGATCACTTTTGTCAATTATCTGTTAGACAATGTACACCTAGTAGGTTATTGTATTTTGCTATCTCCTTTTATGCTTAATGCAGCACCTGCACCCTTATATTACTTACTTAATAATAACATAGAGCCCTTTACTCATTTGTAATAAGTTAAGATTGGATAAATAATTAGCAATCAAATATATTATTTTTCATGCAATCTCTCAAAATGAAGCATGAAGCATATTTCTTTGAAGAATATATTTTTTATTTTCACAAAAAGAATTTTTGAAAGGGCCAAGTAGTAAAAGACATTTTTAAATTTTAGTTAATGTATACTTATTAATAACCTCTAGGAGGGAGATTAAGTTTCAATTATAGAGAAGATGAAGTAGGATTCAAACTAATTAAAATAGATTTACTTTAACTTATGGTTTGGAGAATGTAAAAGCTACTGAATTAAACCACTATAATGGACATTGAGAATTGTGCTGTGCTTCTCTTATTTTATGTTTTTGGTACCTCCCTTAAAACTCCAATTTCAGAACAAATAGAATAATCAGGGATCAGCAAACATTGGGGAAGTCCAATCTTTTCTGAATAAAGAAAATTGTATATAACATTTCATTGGGAAACTGACAGGCAATTGATTTGACTTGTCTAGGACTGTTTTCACGAAACAAAGTAGAACTGGGAAAATGATAGAGAGCCTTTCTGATATAAAGACACATTTATTATATTTTTAACTAGAAAAGTTTTTGTTTTGACACACAATAATAACTACAATACACAATAAGAACTAAATACACAGTGTTTCTATATGTGAATATTTGAAACATTAAGATCAAAATCAATGTGTCTTAACTTTTATGTTAATAAAGTATCTCTAAAACTATAAAATAAGGTACTAAGCAATTTTTCTTGCTGTTTGTTGTAGCTTTAGTTTATTTTTATTTGAAGATATAAAAAGAAAACCATTAGATATGATTCATGAGTCTTTTAATTTTAGAATTATTTCCTTAATTTTAATTTATTGAAATCATTGTGATATACAAAGTTCTTCAGAGTTGAATTTCAAGCATGCAGTGACAGTGACTCAAGGCCAGTGCTTCTCAATTATTTTCTGTCTTTAGGAAAAAGAAAACATTTTCGTGCGACTGCAAATAGTATCTTTATTTAAAAAAAAAACATTTAACCTGCAAAACAAAAATATATAAAATAATTTGAGCTGATATTTTAATCAGAGGTGATGTCTGGATTAATGGCTAAAATGAGCAGGTTTTGCAATGCATAGCTTTTCAAAGCAGGGTTTGAAGCAGGACTCAGCAACCCTCAGTTCCAGAGACATACAGAGACAAAAACAATGGGCTTAGCTTGTTATGACAGTGTTTGCTGAGGTCAAATGCTCCCCACATTAAGGAGTCTCCTGGGGGACTTGCCCCACTATTTGAGAAGCACTGATCAAGGTAATTCTCACTACCAATGTTGACCCCCTTCCACCAGTGTTCCCAGCATGCATCCTATACAACAACACTTTGCCCCCTGGTCTACCTGTAACAGGCCCATTTTAAATTTAGATTGTTATTGTCTGGACCTCTTCATTCTATTGTTGACTTTGGGTCAGATATTTAGTTCTGTCTTTCTTTATGTCTACCAACGCACCTAAGATTACTTGACACCTGGCCCCCATTTTTTATTCTTATATTCCTTCTTAATTTCATAGAAAAAATTCAGAAATATGAAGTAAAACAAGTAATTTATGCCCTAAGTTTATATGAAAAGAATAGAAGCCTCTATCTAAAAGATGATTAAAAGAAAAGAGTGGGGCAAATATTTTTGTTTGTTTTTGTATAATCACAGAAATCTTTGGTGAAAATAGAAAGAGAAAAACCATTGGTCTAAAACCAGGCTGTCTCAGGACCAGAGAGATAAGACAGCAATAGGGCATTTGCCTTGCAGGCAACTGATCAAATATGAACAGTGGTTCGAATCCTGGCATCCCATATGGTCCCCAATGCCAGGAGCGATTTCTGAGCACAGAACCAGGAGTACTCCTGAGCGCCCGGGTGTGAACCAAATACACACACACAACACACACACACACACACACATATACACACACACACACACACACACACACACACACCAGGATGTCCCTACCCATGAAGCATCCTGCCATAACACCAACTACAAGTTCCAGGCATATGAAGTTGTTTTACCCCAAAGTCTTTCTTCATAAACCCAAAAGTTCTCTTCATCACGGTTGTAACAGTGAGGCTTCAGTAATTAGAGATCTTGGTTTTTGCACAGATCTTATGTTGAAGCCAGAGTGTCACAGAGCATCTTCTTTCATAACATCTGAATGCTGGATTTCATTGTAGTAGTCACTTACTAGAATTGAAGTAGTTCATTGTATTTTAATGTCTTATTTCACTAAATATAACTTATCTTGTAAATTTCATTTAAAAATAAATAGTTCTGGTTGATGGTACCTGGGTTCTATTACCAGAACTTCTCGTAAGCACCAGCATAGAGATGGCTAAGCTAAAAGTATGCCTAAGTACCATCTGGTGTGACCACAAAATTAGAACAAATAAAAACAAGCCAACAAAGGTAATATTTTGAAAAATCACCCTTTAATTATAATCTCATATTTAACTACCTAAAAAAATCTAACAAGTTATTTGTTTATATGTACTTGTTTTAAACTGAATATACAAATCTTATTTTTGCTATTTTGTAAAGTGGCATCGTTTCATATAATTTTTATAGAAATAGCTAAATGATTTCCCTGTGTATTTCCATATATTATTTATTAAAAAAATTATGCACTTCAAAGCAATACTACAGAGAACATAAAGTGTCCCTTTCTTCTCCCTTCATTTCTGGTAATACACATGTTGATGATAACTGAAATTTATATAATATAGCGTAATGATAACATCAATAAATTACATAAAACAATAATAAAAAAGATCTGTCCTTGTTTCCAGCCCCTCTGGTAGCAATAGTTGATTTCATAATAATTAAAGGTGGGTTTTGGGAAATTGTCTTGGCCTTTTACTCCTTAAGTACATTTATTTGTTTAAATGATTATAAATTAATTCAGTAACAGTGGAAATCAAACTGTCTAGAAGATTTTATTATTAATTTGCAAAGTTAAATTGATTTTGGGTTCATATATTATTTCATATTTGAAAACACAAGTATAAAAAAAATGTCAGCTTTAGTGCAGGGCCTCCAAAGAAAGCCAATGCAGGGGTAGTTAATGGTCTCTTCCAGTCAATAGCCTTGGAAGCTAGAGTCAGGAAAAGGAGGGAAAACTGTGAATCACAGATGACTCATAGGGAAGCATTGTCAGAGCAATAGACTTTTTTATTGAAGGTAGGAACAAGACTTTTATTTTTTATTTTTATATTTATATATTTTTTAATATGGAACTCGTCACGAATTTGCATGTCATCTTTGCGCAGGGGCCATGCTAATCTACTCTGCATCATTCCAATTTTATTATATGTGCTGCAAGAATTTCATTTATTTTTCTTAAAACCCATAGATGAGTGAGACTATTCTGTGTCTATCTCTCTCCTTCTGACTTATTTCACTCAGATTCCATGTACAACCATGTATAGGAAAATTTCATGACTTCATCTCTCCTGGCAGTGCATAATATTTATTGTGTATATGTACCACAATTTCTTTAGTCATTCATCTGTTGAAGTGCATCTTGGTTGTTTCCAGAGTCTGGCTATTGTAAATAGTGCTAAAAAGTATATAGGTGTGAAGAAGGTATTTTTAAATTGTATTTTTTGTGATCCTAAGATATATCTCTAGAAGTAGTATAGCTAGATCATATGGGAACTCAATTTCCAGTCTTTAGAGGAATCTTCATATTGTTTTCCATAAACGTTGGACTAGATGGTATTTCCACCAGAATAAGAGTTCCTTTCTCACCACATCCTCACCAGCACTGCTGGTTCTCATTCTTTGTGATGTGTGCTAGTCTCTGTGGTGTGAAATGGTACCTCACAATAAACACCCTCAAATAACTAAAGCAATCCTTTGGAAAAGAAATATGGGAGGCATTACTTTAAACTGTATTACAAACCAATAGTTATCAAAACAGCATGATATTAGAATAGACTGACCCTCTGATCAGTGGAATAGTCTTGAGTACTCAGAGAATGTTGCCCAGACATACAATCACGTAATTTTTGATAAAGGAACAAGAAATCATAAATGGAGCAGGGAAAGCCTCTTCAACAAGTGTTGTTGGCACAACTGGTTAGACACTTGAAGAAAAGTGAACTCAGACTCCAGCTAACACCATGTATTAGGGTAAAATCCAAATGGATTAAAATCTTGATATTAAACAGTATATAGAACATGTAAGTAAAACACTCCATGACATTGAGACTAAAGGCATCTTCAAGGAGAAACCTGCACTCTCCAAACAAGTGGAAGCAGAGGTAAAAGATGGGTATATATTAAGCTGAGAAGCTTCTGCACCTCAAAGGAGACAGTGCCCAGTATACAAGTGGAATCCACTGAGTGGGAGAAACTATTCACCCAATACCCATCAGATAAGGGGCTAATATCCAAAATATACAGGGTACTGACAGAACTTTACAAGAAAAAAACATCTAATTCCATCAAAAAATGGGGAGAACAAATGGACAGACATTTTGTCAAAAAAGAAATACAAATAACCAAAAGACACATGAAAAGATGTTCCACATCACTAATCAACAAGGAGATGCAAATCAGAACAAGGCTTTTAAGGGCAAACTTTAGGTGGAAACAGAATGTGTGTAAAACAGTAAAGGCATTATGGCAATAAGATGGTATGCAGAGACATGTCATAAGGGTACATGGCATCACTGATTCGGATGGTATGCAAAGAGAGAGGTTACAATGCTCATGGCATCGTTAAATCAGTGAGCATGTAAAGCTGCGGTTGCAAAGCTTATGGCACTTTTAGTGTAGTTAGTTTGTAAGGGCAGGTTGTTTTACCTGGATAACTTTCAGTGGTCCCCAAACTACGGCCTGCGGGCCACATATTGTATTTGTTCCCGTTTTGTTTCTTCACATCAAAATAAGATGTATGCAGTGTGCATAGGAATTTGTTCGTAATTTTTGTTTTTACTATAGTCTGGTCCTCCAATGGTCTGAGGGACAGTGAACTGGGCCCCTGTTTAAAAAGTTTGAGGACCCTAGCGTCATCCTGCATTCATAATACAGATTCATGACTCTGAACAGAGGCTTTCTTTTACATTCAAGGCCAACTTGCAGAAATCCCCTTATTTCTCAGCCTCTCTTCCCACACACACGTATGCATGCACACACACACACACACAAATAGAGAACAATATCTAAATATATGTATCTTTAAACCAAATAAATATGAAAACAGAGAAAAGTATAAAGTAAATTTGGTACAAATGTCAACAACTATATATTTGACAAGGCTTGCCCAATGTTAAATTTTAGTCATTATAATTACATTTATGTAGCTTTTATATATAATGTCAAAGATTTTACTAATGCTGTCAAATATTGTGGACTATCAAATGTGGAATTTCTTTGGATAGCATTATCATTTTTATAATTTTATTACAAAATTTTATAGGACAGAGAAAATCTTTTTTATAAAATAATAACACTTATAAACATTTAGACTATCATTCTACATGTCAATAAATGATCATATTCATTCAAAACTCAACTGTAATACTTTCTCTCATATATTGTCAAGTTGTACTCTTTTTGAAAAATAGTAATATTAATTTTATGAAGTCTTTCTTAACAGTGCTATGGGAACCGGTGATCACTCCCAGCAAATCTAGTTCACCTTACTATAGTTAAATGCTAATACCTAGGATAATTGTTGGGATCTTGGTGCAGAGAACCCATATTGCTCATGCTGATGTGTTCAGGAGTCTCCACCCCCCACATGGCATTGTGGAGCATATTTTTTGCTATCTGTTGCAATACTTCTGGATAACTCAGAGAATCTAGTGCCTTCATTTAAGAAACAAATATTCAGTTTTGTGTTTGAAGCTATTTTGTTTCAATAAAACATTTTATAATTGAAGCCATGTAAAATATTCCAACAGTAATGGCCACTGGTTTGTATGTTCCAAAGAAACTAGTTTTGTCAATGATTTTTTACATTGATATAAAAGTATTTTTATTTGAAATTATTTGATATGATCTATGATATTTTATGTTTAAAGTCATTTAAGCATCTCATTAATATAAAATGCTATTAAACACATTGAAAGCAATATAAGTAGTTAAAATACTTCTGAATACACGTAGCTGTAAAAACATATGAAATAAAATGAATAAATTGATGGAGAGCAAAGAGTCAAAAGTAGAGAGATTTTGATTTGATAGAAAGTGAAAGAAACTGTGGAATCAGAAAAATAGGACTCATTCTCTAATTTCACTGTTTTACAACAAATACTTATTTTCTTTTCAAATATAAAGTAAAGTGAAATGAAAAAAAGTTATAATATAATTCAGAATAATCACTAACTCACCAGCTGCAGTGCCCTGAATATAAATGATCTGAATTCGAAATGAATGTGCTTGTGTTATTTCAAAAAAGCACTTGCAAAATCAAAACGAAAAGAATCACCTCATTATTTCCCTTTTAAATATGCATCCACTTAAAAGCATATCTTGATTTTGTAAATTTTTGTAAAGTAGAGCAGATAAAATTTTTAACAATGATTGATGTACTTTAAAAGATCATTTGTGAGGTCACTCCATATATTAGTCTCCTTGGTAACCCGGTGGTTATGAGGTTGGGCTAGGCATATAATAACTGGAGATGGAACCTAAAACTTTGAACATGTAAAGCACATGTTCTCAACTTGAAACACATCCCTTGTAGTTGATTGGCATATTTATGGCATATTTTGATGATGATTTCATGAGTACATCTTCAAAAATTCATCAAGTTGTATAATTATATATAAAGAGATTTTTATATGCCAATCATACCTCAATGAGATGGTCTAGAAGTTATTTCATGTTTATCTTATAACAGTCTGCTTCCCTGAATATGCATTATATTTTCAAGTCTGTAAATTAAAATACTGCATACAAATATATTTTGACTCATTTTTCTTTAGTTAAAATTTTAGATTAGTAAATGAGAGTTCTCATAGAAATGTGCTCTCATCAATTGGAAATACAAAGGAATGCCATATGGAAGAAATATTATTCTATTTTCATTTGAGATTTAAAACTGAATTGAAGGAATTGTCTAGCATTACCTTTACATAGTTATGGGTCATAATTTTATTAAAAAACAGAGCATGACTATTAGTGTGTGGTGTATAATCTGAGAACTATAAATAGAATTTTCACACATATGCTATATATATGATGCAGCTTTCAAGATATTTATTACTCAGTAAAATTTACTTGTAAATAACAAATGCCAGAATTGAAAAACAAATACTGCTAATACTGCTTATGTTATTTAAGTAAACTCTAACATATGAGTGTATAGTTCACTACAATTCTAATATTGTTTTAAAGTTAAAACTCATTTCAAAATACTGATGTTAATTTTTATATTAATTATAAGTATATTAATACTTAATAATTGGATATTTAAATTCTTTAATAATACTTTATATGATAGAAATAAGTATGGCATATGACATAGGAAAAGTCTTATGGCTTAATACTATATATCAGAAAGACCCTGAGAGGTTGACATAAATATATTTATTCCATCTCATTCCTCATGGTTCTGATCCATTCAGTAAGTTCAGTCAAGTCTGAGTATTATATTTTAAAGTTTTCAAGAACTGCTTCACTTGTTCTAGAGCAATGCAGTAAAACCATACAATCTGCTAATTATATATATGACATATTATTGCATTGAATTTAATTAATATTTTATGCAATAATTTTATAACAATAGTATACACATTTTATTAGACTTATATTTTATACTAATTATAAATATGTCTAAAGATCTCTATGTTTACAAAGTTTATCTGTAAATATCTTCAATATATCTTACAGTGAAGCTGATAATTAATGTTTCTATTACATTTACTGAATACCAATAATACTTCTGCTCACTTAATATTTACATTTAAAGTGACCCAATGCATTAAATATTATTATTACTATTACTCTGAAAATGTGGAAACAGATTCAAAAGTCAATAAATTAATTTTCCAAACTTAATTTCTGAAATAGAAAAATATTAGTTTGAACTCTCTAAGGCAGTTTCAAGGACACTGTTTAAGATTCTAATACAAAATATTTCACTTTAAAATATGGCTTTTTGCTTTTCAGGACATCTTCTCCTCCATTTTATTCGTTCAATTCTTAGAACAAATAAATTAGAATCTAACCTAAAAGCTAATATACTTTCAGCTTAATAATTATATAATAATTTTGTTTGTTTTAGCATTTATATTTTAGAATTTTCCTAAGTATATTTGAAATTCAATGAACAAAATTTTAGTAAATGAAGTATGTACACATATGTACATACATAGGTAAGTAATATATAGGTTAAACATATATGCATATATATAAACATTAATATGCATTAATTTGCCAAAATAATCATCATGAATAAACTTATTCATATTACAATACACAATAAACAGAATAGTTAAAGCTCACTCCCATATTATTTATGTTACCCTTCCCAAAGTATTTCCATTTCTCTGAGGTCTCTGTTGAATGGCTATATTTTTCCACCTAGGACTTTGAAATAGTTCTGAATAATATATTAATTAAATTTAATGAGAACCAACTCTGCTCCAAGGCTTAAATTCTATTTTGAATTTCATTTCTCATCCCAAATTAGGTTCAATAAGATTACAGCATAGCCTATCAGGATTTATCAATGAGTTTAAATGACTTAATTAAGACGTCTAATAATAAAATTGAAAAAGGCATTCAATAGAAAAGTGACAACATAATAGAAAAGTCATAAATTTTAATCTAAGCCCTTTAGCTGTATTAGCTTTCAAAGGAGATAGCAAAGTTTAAAATTTTAAGCTTTTGTTAGTTTAAGTTCAAAATAATTCTGATATTTTTTAAAAAAAGACACTTTAGTGAATGGTGTAGCCTTGGGATGTTAAATGCATGAAATTATCATTAGTAGTATTCAGGTCTCAAATTAAATAATTTGATAGATATTTTAGTCTTGGTATGTAAAAGACCTAAAAAGAATAAGCTCTACCCACAAATTGTGTCAATAAAAGTGGTTCTTCAAGTGGCTTTAGCATTCTGTCAGTTGCTAAAATGGAGAATATTTTGTAGAAAATTGTTTACATCCTAAAGTTGAATTACCTAAGGTTCAAGTCAAACTAGATATTCAGAATAAAGTTTTGTGATGCCCAGGTCATAGAAAGATGCAATGTTATTTTTTTTCTGCTTCTTTTTTGGAGGGGTTACCTGGGGGCAGCATTCAGGGGTTACTCCTGACTCTGCACTCAGAAATCACTCCTGGCAGGCTGAGAGGACCACATACGATGTCAGGGATCAAAACAAGATCCATCCTAGGTCAGCTGTTCGCAAGAAAAATGCCCTACTGCTGCGTTATCACTCTGGTCCCAGATCCATTAATATTTGAGGGAAGTCTATTTATTTTTATGTTTCTAATTGTATCTGTATATCAGTAAGCTGGTAATTCCTTCAGAATAAAAAAATGTATGAGTCTGAATTTCATTTGTAATAATAATATCCTAGATAGGATTCTGTTAAACATTATATATTTATATATTTTCTTGATCTGGGTTAAGATGTGCTTTATTAATATACTCTCACATCCTCTAGGAACTTAACAAGTATTTAACAATAAAATAAAATTGTCAAACCTCCACTTCAAGCAAATTAAATTGTAGTACTTATTATGTATGAATTATTCATAATTACTGTAAATAAGCTAATCCATTTACTATATAAATCTATTAATTCTGATTAAAAGTAACTTAATGTGGTTAGTATTATTATAATATCTCCATTCTGAATGAAATTGAAATCCTCTAGGGATTTCTAGCTTACAAATGACAGAGTCATGATTTCAACTAAGTTTTTGGCATATGTTCCCTTTAATCCTATTCTAGTTTATCAGTTAGTGCCTTAAACCTTTTATTCTTATTTATATCCTAAAAGCTATCATTAGGATTATATTATGAATTATTTTTAATTTTAAAAGATCAACCAGGCTAGAACTCAACAACAATGCACTGACTCTAAAGAAAAAAAATGGAAGAGAGTCAATCAAGATATATAAGAAGACTCTGTATTCCCAAAAAGCTGAAAACACATTCTTCTCCAATGTATATGGGACATTCTCCAAGATAGACACATGCTGGGCCACAAAACATACCTCCATAGATTCCAGAGGATAAAAATTATATCGATTAACTTCTCAGATTATATGCACTGGAATTAGAAGAGAATCACAAACAGACACAGAGAAAGAAATTTAACACCTGGAAATTAAACAGCTCACTACTGAGCAGACAATGGGACAGAGACTAATTCAAAAGGAAATCAAAAGATTCCTGAAAAACAAATTAAAATGAAGACACAAATTATCAGAATCTGTGGATACAGAAAAAATGATATTAAGAGGAAAATTTATAGCCTTGCAAGGATTCTTCAGAAAAAAAGAAAAAGCATACTTAAATTACTTAATGACACAACTTAAGCAATTAGAAAACAATCAACAAAATGAACCAAAAATAGAAAGAAATAACAAAGCTGAGAGCAGGAAATAATTAATGGACCCCCCCAATTCAAAAGATCACTGAAAGTAAGAGTCGGTTCTTTGCAAAAAAGAAAAGAAAGAAACAAAATAGATAAACCACTAGCAAAAACAGTAGAAGCTAGAGAATCTAGAGAAACAGTAAATCAAATTAGAAATGAAAAGGGGGAGATTACTACAGACACTATAGAAATTGAAAGGGCAATCATAGATTACTTTGATAAAATCTATATTAAGAAAACAAAGAACCTGGAAGAACACAGCATCATGGGGAGAGATTATAACAGAACCCCAAGAAATCCAAGACATCAAAAGATTCTATTGTGAATAAATGTACGCAATTAAGTTAGAAAATATAGAAAAAAATGGACAGATTTCTTGAAAATATCACCATCCAATACTCATTAAGGAGGAAGTAGAAAGCTTAAACAGGCCAATAACGGTTAAGGAAATTAAAGCACTGATTAAGAAACTCTGCACCAGGATTCCAACTCCCCCTTGGGGTGGTCCAAATATCATCCTAGTACCAACCTTTTCCAGGGTAGGCTCCTAAGACACCCTGAAGAGGAAACAGCAACAACTTGATCTAAGGGCAGGTTGCCCTACCTCACCACCCAGTGGTGAGATGAAATCGGAAGATGCTCTGCCCTAGGATCTGTGCAAGAATCAATATCTCTAGTTACAAACGACTGTCTACAACAATAAGAAGATGCTCTGCCCTAGGATCTGTGCAAGAACCAATATCTCTAGTTACAAACGACTGTCTACAACAACTGCACTAAGGGGAACTTTTCCTGGTACAACAAAGAAAGACTTTACCCTAGACTTCATCCTAGGACCTGTACAAAAAATACAAGATCTCTAAAGACAGAAGACTGATTTGTCAACCACCACTGAGCAGAACTGTTTTGGGGATCATCAAGAGTGGCATTGGTATTGAACAACCAGCATTCCCAGAGTCTATAGTTAGTCTTTACAGTATGCTTCATGGATGGAGGCACCCTGTATCTCCTAGGCCAATGGAATTTTGTTTCCAATTTCCCCAACGTTTGATGTGCCTATGCAAAAAAAAAAAAAAAAAAAAAAAA
>PVKC010023504.1:0-17247 GCA_004027635.1 Crocidura indochinensis
ATGTCCCATGGCCACATATGCAGCTGCCCACTTTAGGAACATTGGAACTGGGATAACTAATCAGCTAGTCTCATTGAGAGTAGTAGTGGGGCTAAGGCATTTGTATGCCAGAGGAGATCTGCAATGGTGTGAATTGGGTGCTAGGACTTCTCACTGACCAGTTATTCAGCCACCCCTATCACAAGAGAGCTCCAGAGATCTCACCCTGAAGACTAGACCTACCTGGGATAGCTCAGCTTCAACATCTCTCTCAAAAAAATCCCTTTATTTTATATAGTTCCATTTGTTCATATACATACTTATGTTCATCTTAGTGCTAAATACAATAATCAGGATATGGAAATTACTCAATGTATAATGATTCATGGGTAATAAAATCATGATATATAATGCAGTGGACTACTACTAATCTATCAGACAAAAGGAAGTCTTGTAGTTTACTGAAATCTGAATGGAACTGGAATATAGACTACCATGTTAAGCAAAGATGACAAGTGCCAGATAATCTCAGGTATCTATGAAACATAGAGAAATAGATGGGGCCAGGCGGTGGCACTGGAGATAAGGTGCCTACTCTAACCTAGGACGGACCTCGGTTCGATCCCCGGTTCCCCATATGGTCCCCCGTGCCTGCCAGGAGCGACTTCTGAGCGAATAGCCAGGAGTAACCCCTGAGCGTCACTGGGTGTGGCCCAAAAACCAAAAAAAAAAAAAAAGAAATAGATAATATTGAATGATGAAAAGATCCTCAACCTTGAATTACAAAACTCATATTACTAAGCAGTGGGAAAAAGTTTGGGGGAGGCAAGAAAGGGTAGACTTGAGGTAACATAGGGTCAAGGGGAGGTTCTTGGGCACTTTGGTGGTGGCTAGATGCAGTGATTTTAACATCAATATTCTAAGAGACTTTAATACTATTATAATCATGTATCATAAGCTATAAGAAAAAGCTAATTATTAAAAATGAAATTTAACTTTTTAAAGAAAAAATTTATTGAAGCCATGTGTCATTATAACATTGTGTAAATTTCAGGCAGGTGACATTGAAAATGAATATATATGCATATTCATTTTGTTTTTTATTTTCAACTTATTTTGGTAAGAAAATGTCTTCTCTAATAAACTAGTTACTAACTTCAAACCTTTGGAGTTATTATGTGAACTCTTTCAATCCGTATTCAGTTCAACTGCAAGCCTTTGGTTTCTACATGGAACTCTCTAGAATGTCATCACATTTCTTTCTTTTTTAAAAAATTTTGGTCACACCCAGCAGCACTCATAGATTACTTCTGGCTCTATACTCAGAAATCACTCCTGGCAGACACAGGGGACCATATAGGATGCTGATATTCGAACCACCATCCTTCTGCAAGCAAAACAAATGCCCTACCACCATACTATCTCTCCGGCCCTGCCACCACATTTCTAATGTCACCTAAGATACTACAAAATTACCTAAATAATATTACTTCTACTTTTGCTCCATACGTTCTGTTCCATAAATACATAAAGTGTGGTCATTTAAAAATATGAATCGGGTGGCCCGGGAGATAGCATGGAGGTAAGGCGTTTGCCTTTCATGCAAAAGGTCATCGATTCGAATCCCGGTGCCCCATATGGTCCCCCGTGCCTGCCAGGAGCAATTTCTGAGCATGGAGCCAGGAGTAACCCCTGAGCACTGCCGGGTGTGACCAAAAAAATAACTAGTGAAAGGTCATGTTGTAACCCCTGACCAGGCATTACCAGGTATGTTATAATGTACTGCAGTCTGGGGTCTTGAGGGACAAAGTAATTGTACATGGGTTCCGTTTTATTTTTCTTAATGTTCTTTGACTATAGGTTCAAAATTGAGATGTCAGCATGGGGATTTCTTCTAAGAACTCTGTTTTTGGGTGATTATTCTTCCACTGTAACTTTACCTTGTTCTCTTTCTTTGCATCATTGTTCACATAATTAAAATTAAAAAATTAAAAAAATAAAAATATGAATCAGATTTCTCCCCACTCTCCAAAACTCCTTTTCCATTTTAATGCTGAATACATTACATTGCTTTCCACCAGTAGTAATCTTGTCAGAGTTAATTGTGTTTGCTACAGAATTTTATGATTTAAAATCTATTCACTCTTATTTATAGTTTTTTTTTAATTTTTGATTTGCAGTCACATTATGACATATGTTCAAGGGCTTCTCCTGGCTCTGAGCTTAGCTCCTTGCTGGCTTGGGAATCCGATGGGTTGCAGAAATTTGAACCTGGGTCAGCCATGTGTAAGACAAACACTCCACCTGCTATACTGTCATAAAAGTTCCATTTATTCTTCCTTAATCTGCTTTATTTGCCTTGGTCTCTTGCCTTTCTTTAAACACACCAAAGACAACTCTTGCCTGTGGGGCTTTGCACATATAGTTTGCTCTGCACAACACTAACTTTAGGTGTGTGAATGATGACTATTTTTATTTCAATATTTCCACATCAGGGAGCTCTTACATCATAATCATATTTATTATGAGCCTCTGGTTTTATATTTAGAGATACAGAACCCAATTAGACTAGAGCTGGTTTCTCTTCCCAGGAAAAGTTTAAACCAGGTCACCTGAACACACATGTATGCAGAATTACACACAGTCACGTTCATATGCAGAGTTGTAGAGTTACATTATCTACATATATAAACAATTACATAGTCACACAGTCATAATCATAGTATCCCCAATCATACACACAAGTCATAAGCACAGGCAGAAATAAAGTTGCACAAAGTTTACCATGCATGGTCACACATAGCGATACACAGTCCCTCATAATCATACATACAATTATGCACACATTAAGCCATATACAGAGCCCTACACACAGGTACACACATGCATGGTAGTAGATAGTCACACACTTATAACAACAGTAACACAGTAATACTCATATGTGTAGCCCCAAACAGAGCCAAACTCCAGGAGTATGTTACTGTACAGAAAAAGAAGAAAAGCTTGTTGCCTTGTATATTGACATAAATTTATCATTTTCATTTGATTATGCCTACCTCATCAAATCCCCACAAGGAATGGTAACTAAATTAGCATTGCAGGTTAATTCACTTGAAATAACACAGGTGGTAAGAGTTCAGAATAAATGTGTGTCTAAATTACTCTAATTGCAAGTGCCATCCTCTCCTCATTACACTGTACTTCCTCTTGCCATTGAAAATGACATCTCAATAAATGTAGCCAACCTCTACTCCCAGTTTTCATGCAACTATTAAGTCTGATAGTTCATGTAATCCCAGGAGAATGTATGAACATTAATTATATGTGGAGTTTTTTGCAGGAATGGATAGGAGGAAGAGGTGAGCTGGCAGGGGTTCCTAAAACACCCTTAATCTTTTGAGATGCCCTTTTAAATAGATTTCACTTCTACTGGAAAAGTCAACAGGATTTTCATAAGAGACATGCCATGAATCTGTCTTCTCCAAGGTCAGGACGCAGGTTATTAGTTATAATTTAATGGCTAAATAATGTCCTTGTGTCAGAGGCTTGCTTGTTACTTACTGGTCTTTCTCCACACCAACTTTTCATGCCCCAACTTCTTTATCTCTTCAGCCACAGTAGTTTGCACATCTAATTTTTTCATTGTAATAATTAGAATAGTTTCCAACTGCTCTATTTTATATTTATTCCACTTTGAATACCTTATAAAATACTGTCATATTAATTTCATAAGTAGTTGTTCTGATTAGGCCACTTTTTTGTTCAAAACTCTAACTTCTTTTTTACCTACAAATAAAAATAAAAAAATCTTTTTCTAGCATCCAGGGCCTTCTCTCACTTTATATGCTTGTATTTTTAGGCCACTTCTCTCTGTTATGCACTAAATCTCCTGGAGATTTTTTAATCAGGCTTTCCAGGAAAATTATAAGCCAGAAAGTCATCTGAACACATACATATTCAGAATTACACACAGCCACATTCATGTGCAGAATTGTAGATACAATTCCCATGTCTAACATATCAGCTACACAGTCATGTATATAAACAATTTTATAGTCACACAAATAGGTAGTAATACATACAGTCTCAAATAATCATATATACAATTGTATACACATTCTGTCACTCACATAGCCCTACAAACAGGTACACACATGTACTATATTATACAGTCACACACATATATTCACAGTCATACAGAAATACTATGATTTAATGGCCTAGAGTCCCAAAGAGGCTGCTACAAGTGCTTTTCCCATCCTTCTAATAATCCACACAGTTCCAATTTCTGATTTTTACTTTTTGTTTTGTATTGTTTTTGTTTTTTGGGCTACACCTGGTGATGCTCAAGGGTTACTCCTGGCTATGTGCTCAGAAATCACTCCTGGCTTGGGGGACCATGTGGGACGCCAGGGATCAAACTGCGGTCTTAGGTTAGCATGTGCAAGGCAAACACTCTACCTCTTGCACCACCTCTCCAACTCCTTCAATTTCTGATTTTTAAAGTTAAAAACATTCTATGGAGTTAGTTTACACACTCCTTGGTGTAAAATATGTTCTAGTATTTCTAGACTGATATATTAAAACACCTTTTGGACCCCTCAGTATTTTGTTGTGCTTACTTTGCAGTAACTACTTTACCTTAGTTTGTGTTATATATATGTGTGTCTGTACATGTTGGTGTCCTAATGAGAACAGAATTCTTAGAAGGCTAATCTCCATAGCACCTGGCACAGTTTTATTCATCACATTCATATAATGTAAAATTGGTCTTAAAGATCAGTAGCATACTGAGAGATAGTAGAGTGAGTAAGTTGCTTGCACATGAATGACCTGAGTTCTATCTCTGGCATCCCAGATTCTCCCCAACCATCACCAGGAGTGATCCATGCATAGCAAGTAATAAGCCCTGAGCAGTGCTGGATGGGGCCTCAAAACAAATAAACAAAAAATAGCCACATATTGAAAAGTAAATAGAACAGATAACTAGTTTACAGTACATTAATAAAACCAGGGAAGCTAAAGTAAAGAATTTCTGATTGAAACATGATTGGAAATGAATGTTAAAATAGTGAGCTTGAGTTGGGTTGTAAAAGGTGAAACTGGTTTCTCTAGTTACTAAGAGAATAGTTGCCTACCATCATGTAAGCTGAGCACTTCCTTCAAACTCTTTCACAATTTCCTCTCTTACATTTGTCAAAACTAAATTTCTTGGATCAATATATCAAATGAGGAACAGGCAAGCCTTCAATTCTCTTCTGCTCTGTCCTTGACCATGAATTCTGTGATTAGCTAATTTGGCTAATTTTGTGATTGCTAATTCATGATTGGCTAATTTGTTTGTGCTCAATATCTAACAATTGTAATTATACTTGCTATAATTATAATTATACATTCTTATTGACATCTGTCCCCGAATGTATGTATATCTCAGAATAAAGCACATTAGTAAAATTTCCTGAAAGGTAAATTTTAAAAATTAAAGTCAAATATCTATGTTTAAAACAATCAAATGGCTCTAAAAGGCTGAGATTGAAAAGCCATATGCTTCCACCCTTTTCCTTCTTATATAGCTAGTCCCATTTCATGGAGAAAAGCACTGCTTACTACATAGAGGTTGTCCTCACTGACATAGGGAAGGTGGGAAGTCATTCCTTAGGATTCTTTTGTTTTGCTTTTATTTCAAAGACACACCCAGCTGTGTTCAGGGATTACTCCTGACTCTGCATTCAGTAATTACTCCTGGCAAGTGCTCAGAGAACCATATAAGATGCTGGGAATAGAACCAGGGTCTGCCACATGCAAGGCAAGTTCACTATCCACTGTATTATCACTCTGGTCCCAATTTTTTTTTATTATTCTTTACCCAGCTATGCAGTTAGCTTGGTTCTAGATATGCAGTACAATTAAGTGTTTGTGGTACCAGAGGTGGGCTATTCAGTGCTAAGAATCTGATTGGGGCTCTCTCCTGACTCTGCACTCATGTCTCACATTTGACAGGGTTTGAAGAATTATGCTGATGCTTTAAGGATATGGTGCTAATGATCAAATCCAGGTTGGCTGAGTACATGGTAAGCACCCTACCTGTTGTACTATCTACCCTTACTTTGAACTTTCTGGTAATTATTTTAACACTTTAGTTGTTATGACAAAGTGGACTTAGCTTTTTTACTTCCACATTCCACTTCACTCATCTTCTTCAAAATTATTGTTTTTAAATTAATTGATCATTTACACTTTATTATAATAAAATTATTTTCACAGTAAAAATCAATATTATTTTATTAATATATTTAGAATTATTAAATTTTTCATGCCTACCTTCAAAGTGTCAATAATTCATTATCATTATCTTATCCATTTTCTTACTTAAAGTTATCTTATAAAAGTAAAGGTGACTTTTTCCCATTGAAATGAATTTTTATAGACATATTTTAATTTTTCATATATGTTTACATGTAAGATACAATGTCATATTAGTTCTCCACCCCCGATTCCTGATTCTTCCCACTTATTATCTCATTCTGAATTGGTCATCCTGTTCTCAGAGTAGAGTTGATGGGGGAATAATTAATTATAAAAACAATTTTTATTTGTTTTGTTTTGGGACCACACTTAGCTGGGTTCTGGGCTTACTCCTGGCTCTATAGTAAGGAATCGCTCCTGGTAGGTTCCAGAGATCATATGAGATTTAGGGGATTGAACCTGGTTGTGCTACATGCAAGGTAAGTGTCCTGCCCATTATACTATTGCTACCACCCCAAGAATAATTTTTAAAGATAAAAAATAGAAAGCTAAGTATCTGATGAGGTTTTTATAAATAAGGAAAATGAATACTCATTATGAAAATAATCCATACTATACTTACCAAATATGATATATACAGTGCATCAAATTATAATTATGACCCTTAAGTTGAGGTATATGTTATATTCTTTGGTTTTGTTTTTCTGGTACAAAGAATATCTTGAACTCTCTTAGTGAATAATATTAGGAGTTTTGACAGCTTAGGAACAAAAAGAGTTATGATGCGGAACTGAGTTAATATTTAATTAGGACCCAAGCCATGGATGACACAGGATCTTGATACTTTCTCCAGATATATTACCACTGATCCAGACTTTGAGGAAAAAATAAAGTTATCTTAAGATAGTGCCTAAGACCCAGTCCTGGGATTATCCTGAACTCAGCTCATCTGTAGACTGGTCTAGGGGTTGAATAGCAATTAGGCGAACCTGCCTAATCTCCAGTATATCTTGGAGAGTGGAAAGAGAAGAAACTTGCTGTATCCCACCATAAATTTTTGGAAGCATAGAATGAATGAGATAATCTCTGGAACATAGAACAGTATGAAAAGGTTAGAGAAGAGACAGGTATCAAATGAGAATAGTTAGGTTTCTAACCAACACTTATAGAAGTAGAGTAATGAATCTGAGAAAAATTCTCAAAACCAAACAGTCTAAACCCTTCTTCTAGCCTTACCACGTAGGCCCACCTTTCTGGCGTCCCCATGCCAGGAGTAGAAATTTCTCTTTCCTACAAGGGAGCATATTTCTTTCTTCACAGGCAAAATTGCCCTATTGCTGGTTCTATAAAGAAATGCCTAAGGGGTAAAATGAGGAGACTATTGTTTTTACTGTTCTTCCCTCTAACACAAATTCATATTGCTAATTATTCTGAGGTAGCAATTGTCCACATAAATGTACGTGTGAACCTTGACAATCAGCTATCTGCCAATACACCTATTTGTATATTGTTAGTTTGCTGTTGTTTCTCTTTTGAGAAGGCCACATCTGGCAGTTGCTTGAAGATATTACTGGCTCTGTGTTTGGGGTTCACTCCTGGTGGGGCTTAGGGAAACATATGGGATGTTGGAGATTGAACTTGGGTTGGCCAGATGAAAGGCAAGTTCCTTAACCCTCGTACTATCTTTCCCATTTCAGTGTATTGTATTTGTATGGCAGAGTTAACATCTTTGTTCACGTGGACTTGCAGGTTCCAAATGGGATTGCTGAATAACTTAATCTGCAGCAGAGTATATCTGCTTCTTCACCTCCATTACCATATGATGTCACTGGAAGTGTTAAGTCCAGGACAAATATCCGGCTTCTAACCCATTCCAAGAGAACTCATGATGTTGTGCTAGTCCCACAGTGTTGTTTTTGGATGATTTGGGAGACATGGAACTTTAAAACTAAAAATTTAACCTTATGGAGGTAAGACTATATGTTTATCACTGATGATTGAAGGAGAAACTGTTTCTTCTAGATCCTCAAGGAAGCATCCTTAGACTATCTCACTCCTGTGTTTTCCCAACCAAGAATATGCTACAGAAGAAAGGCTCACTACCTTTCTTTCTTTCTTTTTTCTTTTTTTTTTTTTTTTTGGTTTTTGGGTCACACCCGGCAGTGCTCAGGGGTTATTCCTGGCTCCATGCTCAGAAATTGCTCCTGGCAGGCACGGGGGACCATATGGGGCACCGAGATTCGAACCGATGACCTTTTGCATGAAAGGCAAGCGCCCCATCTCCATGCTATCTCCCGGGCCCCTCTTTCTTAATGTTATGGTCATGTTAGGAGCAGAGTAAGTTTGCAAGATGATCCTCACTGAGTATTGAAGAAACTGAGTCAAATAGAAATGCACCCAGGGGTTATGTGTTGGAGAGGAAGGGTTTATTAGTCAATGGTAGCTTCTCTAGGATCACTGTCTACACCATAGAGCTACTGTTACTTTCAGTTAATAACATCTTTGATAAGGCAGGAGTTAGAGTACAGCAGGTAGAGTATTTGCCTTACATTCAGCCAATCTGAGTTTGATCCTCCAAGCACCACGAAAAGTAATTCCTGATTACAGAGTCAGGAGTAACCGCTGACACTTCTGGATGTGGCCAGAAAACAAACAAAAAAAAATTAGAAAATTAAAATATAAGATAAAGGAATTCTAAGGATAACTTTCTTTCTTTTTTTTGGTTTTTTTGGGTCACACCTGGCAGTGCTCAGGGGTTACTCCTGGCTCCATGCTCAGAAATTGCTCCTGGCAGGCACGGGGGACCATATGGGGCACCGGGATTCGAACCGATGACCTTCTGCATGAAAGGCAAACGCCTTACCTCCATGCTATCTCCCGGGCCCCAGATAACTTAACATATTATAGATCATCTTACCTTCTCCACGAGTGCATTTCCAAGAGGTTTATAGATGAATAAACTAGTACTTTCCTTTGAGGTTGCAATGCCATCATTGGGGGGATAATCTATACTTATTACAGATGTTAGTTGATTATTGTCAGAGGTTCAGTGCGTGGGGCTAATTTTTGGCCAATACTGGAAGGACTTTTTTCATTACTGGATTTAGGAAATTGATCACTTCTACAATATTCTAGGAGCACGTCTCAATAGTCCTTGATGCATGCATATGATTCAATCACAAATAAACTTCACCCTAGTTAAATTAATAATAGCTAAATTTTTGGTGATGATGTCTAGGTATCAGTAAATTTAAACATGCTCTAGAAGAATGGCAATATAAACGCCTTGATATTGAGAAAGAGAAAGGTAAACTGTGCTTTCTTTGACCTTCTGATTATAAACTAAATATTCACCATGTTATTCTTCTATGATAATAATAAGAAAATCTGAAAACTGAGCTGTGACAATGAAGCATTCTCTTAGGAATGTGAAAGGAGATTTAAGGATGAATGCCTGACCTTAACGCTCAGGCTCAGTTGGGAAATACTGGTCATTCTGAGCCCATTACCATATTGATTTGCAGGTAGAAGAAACTCAAGAGGAAGCTATTTGGGGAAAGTAAGAGGATGAAATTGTCGCTGTTGTACAAAAGTGAGAAAGACCAGGCAGAAAGGCCAATCCTCAGGGATAACTTATTTCTCACTTTACCAAAACCTTTTCCAGCTTGTGCTGCAGTCTGAGTAATGCCAACGAGTCTGGTTTTGAAGCATACTTGAGAAAGACAAAACTCTTTGAAGATGCTAGTTTGAAAAATATATTCATAATAATGAACCCACGATACATCCAGACCATACTTTCCTTTTTTGTTAAATTATCTTTATTTAAACACCATGATTACAAATATGATTGTATGATTGCAGTCATGTAAAGAACACCCCCCTTCACCAGTGCAAGATTCCCACCACCAGTTTCCCAGATCTCCCTCCTCTCCACCTCACTCACACCTGTACTTGAAACAGGCTTTCTACATCCTCATTGATTCACATTGTTATGATAGTTTTCAGTGTAGTTATTTCTCTAACTGCACTCATAACTCTATGTGGTGAACTTCATGTCATGAGCTGCACCTATCAGCCCTCATCTCTCTTGTCTCCTCACAGCTAAAAATGTCTTTCATTTTTCTTAAAACCCAAAGATGAGGGAGCCGGGAGGTGGTGCAGGAGGTAAGGTGCCTGCTGCCTTGCCTAGGACGGACCACGGTTCGATTCCCCGGTTCCCATATGGTCCCCCGTGCCTGCCAGGAGCGACTTCTGAGCGCATAGCCAGGAGTAACCCCTGAGCGTCACTGGGTGTGGCCCAAAAACCAAAAAAGAAAAAAAAAAAACAAAGATGAGTGAAACTATTCTGCATCTTTCTCTCTCCTTCTGACTTATTTCACTTAGCACAATAGATTCCATGTACATCCATATACAGGAAAATTTCACGACTTCATCTCTCCTGATGGCTGCATAGTCTTCCATTGTGTATATGTACCACAGTTTATTTAGTCACTCACCTGTTGAAGGGCATCTTGGTTGTGTCCAGAGTCTAGCTATTGCAAATAGTGCTGCAATGAATATAGGTGTGGGGAATGGATTTTTGTATTGTATTTTTTGTGTTCCTCTGGTATATTCCTGGGAGGGGTATACCTGGATCATAGGGGAGCTCAATTTCCAGTTTGTGGAGGAATCTCCATATGACTTTCCATTAAGGTTAGACTAGACAGCATTCCCACCAGCAGTGAAAAGAGTTCCTTTCTCTCCACATCCCCACCAACACTGCTTGTTTTCCTTCTTTGTGATGTGTGCCAATCTCAGTGGCATGAGGTGGTACCTCAGTTTTGTTTTGATTTGCATCTCCCTGATGATTAGTGATGTTGAACATCTTTTCATGTTCCTTTTGGCCATTTGAATTTCTTCTTTTACAAAGTGTCTGTTGATTTCTTTTCCCCATTTTTTGATGGGGTTAGATGTTTTTTTTTTTTCTTGTATAGTTCTGTCAATACCGTGCATATTTTGGATATTAGTCCTTCATCTGATGGGTATTGAGTGAATAATTTTTTTCACTCAGTGGGTGGCTTTTGTATTCTGGGCACTATCTCCTTTGAGGTGCAGAAGCTTCTCAGCTTAATATAGTCTCATCTGTTTATCTCTGCTTCCACTTGCTTGAAGAGTGCTGTTTCCTCCTTAAAGATGACTTTTGACTCATTGTCATGGAGTGTTTTACATACATGTTGTTTTTTATACCTTATAGTTTCAGGGGGCCGGGCGGTGGCGCTGGAGGTAAGGTGCCTGCCTTAGGACGGACCGGACCGCGGTTCGATCCCCCGGTTCCCATATGGTCCCCCGTGCCTGCCAGGAGCAACTTCTGAGCGCATAGCCAGGAGTAACCCCTGAGCGTCACCGGGTGTGGCCCAAAAACAAAAACCTTATAGTTTCAGATCTAATGTCAAGGTCTTTAATCCATTTGGATTTTACCTTCATACATGGTGTTAGCTGGGGTTCTGAGTTCGCTTTTTTGCAAGTGGCTAACCAGTTGTGCCAACACCACTTGTTGAAGAGGCTTTCCTTGCTCCATTTTGGATTTCTTGCTCCTTTATAAAAAAAAACTAGGTGGTTATATGTCTGGGAAACATTCTCTGAGTACTCAAGCCTATTCCACTGATCTGAGAGTCTGTCTTTATTCCAATACCATGCTGTTCTGATAACTATTGCTTTGTAATACAGCTTAAAATTGGGGAAAGTAATGCCTCCCATATTCCTTTTCCCAAGGAGTGCTTTAGCTATTTGAGGGTGTTTATTGTTCCAAATGAATTTTAGAAATGTTTGACCCACTTCTTTGAAGAATGTCATGGGTATCTTTAGAGGGATCACATTAAATCTGTACAATGCTTTGGGGAGTATTGCCATTTTAATTATGTTGATCCTGCCAATCCATGAGCAGGGTATGTTTCCATTTCTGCGTGTCCTCTCTTATTTCTTGGAGCAGGGTTTTATAGTTTTCTTTGTATAGGTCCTTCACATCTTTTTTTTTGGGGGGGGGTCACACCCGGCAGTGCTCAGGGGTCATTCCTGGCTCCATGCTCAGAAATTGCTCCTGGTAGGCACGGGGGACCATATGGGGCACCTGGATTCGAACTGATGACCTTTTGCATGAAAGGCAAACACTTTACCTCCATGCTATCTCCCGGGCCCCTAGGTCCTTCACATCTTTAGTCAGGTTGACTCCAAGATATTTGAGTTTGTGTGGCACTAATGTGAATGGGACTGTTTTCGTAATGTCTATTTCTTCCTTATCATTATTGGTTTATAAAAAGGCCATTGATTTTTGTGTGTTAATTTTGTAGCCTGCCACTTTGCTATATGAATCTATTTTTTTAGAAGCTTTTTGGTAGAGTATTTTTTAGGGTTGTCATCTGCAAACAGTGAGAGCTTGACTTCTTCCTTTCCTATCTGGATTCCCTTGATATCTTTTTCTTGCCTAATCACTATAGCAAGTACTTCCAATATTATGTTGAATAGCAATGGAGAGAGAGGGCAATCTTGTCTTGTATCAGAATTTAGAGGGAAGGCTTTTACTTTTTCTCCATTGAGGATAATATTTGTCATTGGCTTGTGGTAGAAGGCCTTAACTATATTGAGAAAGGTTCCTTTAATTTCCATCTTGCTGAGAGTTTTGATCAAGAATGGGTGTTGGAGCTTATCAAATGCTTTCTCTGCATCTATTAATATGACCATGTGATTTTTATTTTTCTTGTTGTTGATGTTGTGTATTATGTTGGTAGATTTAAGGATGTAAAACCATCCTTGTATTCCTGTGATGAAACCTACTTGATCATAGTGGATGATCTTCTTGATGAGGCATTGGATCCTGTTTGCTAGGATTTTGTTGAGGATCTTTGCATTTGTGTTCATCAGGAATATTGGTCTACAATTTTCTTTTTTGGCAGCATCTCTATCTGGTTTTGATATTAAGGTGATGTTGGCTTAATAAAAGCTATTTGGAAGTGTACCTGTTTTTTTCAATTTCATAAAAGAGCCTGGCCAGAATTGGTAGTATTTCCTCTTGAAAGGTTTGAAAGAATTCATTCGTGAATCCATTAAGGTGTGGGCTCATGTTTTGGGGCAAATTTTTGATTACGGTTTTAATTTCCTTAAATGATGGGGGTGTTTAGATATGCTACATCTTTATTCAATCATGGAAGGTTATATGAGTTCAAAACTTTATCCATTTCTTCCAGGTTCTCATATTTAGTGTCATAGAATTTCTCAAAGTAGTCTCTGAATACCCTTTGAATCTCTGCAGTATCTGTAGTGATCTCCCCCTTTTCATTTCTAATATGCGGTATCAATTTTCTCTCCCTTTTTTCTTTGTGAGTTTTGCCAATGGTCTATCAATCTTGTTTATTTTTTCAAAGAACCAATTTCTGCTTTCGTTGATCTTTTGGATTGTTTTTTGGATTTCCATTTCATTGATTTCTACTCTCAGCTTTGTTATTTCCTCTGTCTCCCTATTTTTGGTTTCTTTTTTTGATCATTTTCTAATTCTATAAGCTGCATCATTAAGCTATTCATATGTATGCTCCTTCTTCCTTCCTGATGTGTGCTTGCAAAGCCATAAATTTTCCTCTTAGGACCACTTTTGCTGTATCCATAGGTTCTGATAGTTTGTGCTTTCATTGTCATTTGTTTCCAGGAAAGTTTTGATTTCTTCTTTGATTTCATCTGGACCCAGTAGTTGTTCAGTCGTAGACTGTTTAATTTCCAGCTGTTAAAGTTTTTATTGTGCATCCCTTTGTAGTTCACATCTAACTTCAGAGCCTTATGGTCAGCAAAGGTAGCCTGCAAAATTTCTATCTTCTTGATTTTATGGAGGTGTGTGTTATGTACCAGCATATGGTCTATCGTAGAGAATGACCCATGTATGTTGGAAAAGAATGTGTATCCAGTTTTCTGAGGATGGAGTGTTCTATATATATCTATTAGGCCTCTTTCTTCCATTTCTATTTTCAGAAATAGTATATTTTTGTTGGGTTTCAATCTGGTTGACCTATCAAGTGTTGACAGGCCCATGTTGAGGTGTCCTATAATTATTGTGTTATTATTGATATCCTTTTTCAGATTTGTCAATAATTGTATTAAATACTTTTCTGGCCCCTCATTGGGTGCATATATGTTTAATAGTCTGATTTCTTCCTGCTGTAAATATCTCTTGATTACTACATAATGTCCATCTTTGTCCCTTACAACTTTTCTGAGTATAAAGTTTGTGTCATCTGATATTAATATTTCCACTCCAGCTTTTTTAAGGGTATTGTTTGCTTGGATAAATTTCCTCCAGCCTTTTATTTTGAATCTACGTTTATTTTGACTATTCTGGTGTGTTTCTTTTAGGCAGCAGAAGGTTAGGTTCAGTTTTTTGATCCATTTCACAACTCTGTGCCTCTTAACGGGTGCATTTAGTCTATTGACATTGTGGGAGATAATTGTCATGGGATTTATTGCCGTCTTTGTGTAGAAGTTTGGTGTGTTTGTTGGTCTGTCTTGTCTTTAAAGTAGATCTTTCAGATTTTTTATTTAAGGCTGGTTTTGAGCCTGTAATGTTTTTGAGCTGTTGTTTTTCTGTGAAGCCATGTATACTTCCTTCAAACCTGAAAGTGAGTTTTGCTGGGTGCAGTACTCTAGGTGAAGCATTTACCCATATTTTCTGGTCTATAAGATGACCCTTTAACCCATGAAAAACTTAAAAGTAAGTTACTTCTCAAAAATAAGTGGGGTGTGGATCACTCATCCCTGAAGTGGGAATAAGTTTCAGCATGCCATATACCAGCATATAATATGACTCCCGACTTTTAGGAAGTTTTTCATGGGTTGAAGGGTCGTCTTATACAATGGAAAATATGGTATTTCATTTGTCACTATATCCCACCACTGCCTTCTGGCCTTGAGTGTTTCTGATGACAGCTCTGCTGTAAATTTCAAGATTGCTCCCTTGAGTGTAATCCCCTGATTCAATAGTGATATCACTATTTTATTAAACATCTGGATGCCTAATTTTGTAAAATAGTTGGTTCTTTCTCTCTGCTGCCCAGCAGACCTTCCCTCCCAAATCCTGTGTTTATAGAAACCCATGGTACAGTCGTGACAAGGTGAAGGAAATTGTGGTCTGAAAAGAACCACAGAGCCAAGATGGGGAACTGCAGAGCTTCCTGGGGTTCTTGGCCAGCTCCATTCCTCCTCAACTCATCTGCTTCTCAGGAATGAGAATCATCTCAGTCCTACTTCCCATCTCTGGGCAGCAGTCTTCTTTCAACTCCATTTGTAAAAATATGGAATGCTTCACAAATTTGCATGTCATCCTTGCTCAGGGGCCTTGCTAATCTTCTCTGTATCGTTCCAATTTTAGTATATGTGCTGCCGAAGTGAGCACTAATTTCCCCTTTTGATCTTGCTGCTTTCAGTATTCTATCTCTATCTGTGGGATTCATCATTGTGACTAGGATGTGTCTTGGGCTGTTTTTCCTGGGGTCTTTTTTAGTTGGTACTCTTTGGGCATGCAGGGTTTGGTCATATGTATTCTTTAGCTTTGGTAGTTTATCTGTGATGATGTTCTTGACTGTTGATTCTTCCTGGAGATTAAATCTGATTAGTTTTTTTTTATAAGTATCAAGTGTAGTTTCTTGGTGATGCAATTGCTGAAAATAGATGCTTCTCTTTCAAAGATCAAATGGGTTTAAGTTTGGGAAACTTGTTTTTTCACATGCTCAGATAAGGTTGATAAGTACAAAGTCTTTTCTTCAGAATTAGATCTAAAACTTGTAAACTACTTCCACCTCACCAGAAACTTTTAATTTAAAATATCCACTAAACCTCCTTAGCAGAAAACACTCCCTTTCTAACTGTAAATGTAAAACTTTCAATGAAAATTTAAGATTATAGATACAAGAATATAGATTAGTCTGTTAAACAGAACATGCTTTGTTATTTAATGTTTATGTGTCCTTACATATAAGTTAAGCAGATGATTAAAATGAACTGTTTAGCATAACTGCCCAAAACATGGGTTTTTGAAATTCAAATTTAATGTTACTATGGTGACACTGATGTTTTATTTGAACACTAGCTTGAATTGCATCAGTGGTTGTGCAATTACCTGACACCTGGACAAAAGGAAATTGTAATTTGCATATCACCATAAATCATTAGGTTGCCTGTGTCCATACCTGGAGTTTCATAACTATTGTATCAACTTCACATTTTGGAGTGAGTTGTAATTTTCCTTTGGCTAAGATTAAAGTTTAATGACTCTGAATGTAGACATTGGGGAGTATGACCTTTAAAGGAGTTCTGGATTATAATCCATTACTGGCTATCTTGCTAGCCAATGATGAAGCAATTCAATTATCAATATTTTTTTCAGTTATCTTAAAATTTATGAAATATATTTTTAAATAGATGGGGAAAACTAATTATAGACATGAGACTTATATTAGTTTCAGCAAATACTATATCAATACAAAGGGTCATGAGACTCGGAACATCGACACTAAATAAATTAGACAATCTATAAGACATGAACAAATTTTCAGACTCAAATATCCAGAAAAAGTAACCGCAAGTACAGAAATCAAAACAGTAATCAGAAGTCTTGTAAAAACAAGAGTCCAGGATCAGATGGTTTTCACTAGTCAACTTGTCTTTTTTTTTTGATAGCAGAGTTTATAACATTAATTTTCAGGTATACAGCAGTATACGTTGACATCTGTAATCACCAGAAGTCTAGTTACTATGTACCACAACTAAATTTTTCTCATCTGCTTTGAATTAAAGGAATTCAGAAAATAAAATTGTAATTAATAACAGCGTCTTTCATTGGCCTTAGAAAATCACCAAGTCCCACTAGAAATGGAGAAATTATAGAATCTAGCAGAGTAAACACTGTAATATATTAGGCAACTAAAATTATTCCTTAGATTTTCTCTGGCATTACTTGAGATAAGTGTCAATTATGATAAAACATCAAAGTATTATTGTGGTATATAT
>PVKC010023505.1:0-17269 GCA_004027635.1 Crocidura indochinensis
GCTCATGGGATGAGCCTTGTTCACAGAATTCAGGCTTGGCAACTTCAGACTCCTCCATCTTGCAAGGAGTGAAGGCTTAAGGTCTTGTCCCCAAATAGGAGTTAACTATTGCATGGTGCAGTGAGTAGTAGCTTTTCATTTTCCAGATCTATCCTTGCAAAAGGAGCAGTGGTTTCTGATTCCATGGATGGTTGTAGGGACTTTCCATTCCACTTTCAAGAGACAGTGGTTTCAAGCTCCAGGACCATACATAGACACAGCAGCTCCCTGTACCCTTATAATTTCAGGAAGCAGTTACTCTCTGGTTCTGCATGTACCTGACCATATGGTGGTGTTCAGGTTTATTCCAGGATTCTCTCTGCCTGCTAAGTAGATCACCTTGACACCAAGAAACTTTTTATGAATTAGTAGCAGCAAACTCAACGAATGTTGAGGTTTTTCTGTTTATTTCAAGCTTCTTCTAAGCTAAAAAATCTTCCACTTCAGGGCTTTGGTTCCCTCAAGAAAACTGACACTCAAGAGTAGAAGTGTTTTTTTGTGGGCATGTTGGCTGTCAAGAGGAACTTTCATCTCTAGAATTTGTATTTTGTTTCCTTTATAACTTTATTTGCATCCCTTGAGAGGAAATAAAGATAAATTTATTACTTCCTTTGAGTATAGATCATACTTGAGAAAAGCAATGAAAAATTACACTCAAGGGCAGGGACCCAAATTACCTTTTAACGTCCTGGTTTTTGTTTACTTCTTTTCTTCTTCATTAACTCTACAGCAACACTTCCTGACTTGATACATTTATTTTTAGCTCCTATTTAGACTATTAGATAGTATTACTAATGCATATCACTATTTCTACTCTTTTACTCCAATATTTTATTATAAAAATGTTCAAACATAGCAAAACTGAAAGAAATTTAACAGTGAATGTAATAGTATACTCTACAAAGATTCAGATTTGGGACATTGGTGATGGGAATGATGCACTAGTGAAGGTGGGTGTGCTTTACATGATTGAAACCCAACCATAATCATGTTTGTAATCAAGTTGTTTAAATAAAGATATTAAAAAATAAAAAATTAAAAAATCTTGCTTTAGTTATTTTAACAATATGTAAACCTCTTTTACCTATACATCCATATCATATTTTGGATATATATTAGATATACAGATTAGGATGCTTCTGATTGAATATTTCAGTCAATATACCATTAAAGTTGCTTAATGTTTGTCATTTTATACAAATTTCATACAATATATAAACATGAAATTTCTGAGTTTTGGTAAGGACACATATCTCTGATATTTAAACTACCCATAGCTATTTCCACTCTGAACAATTACAACACTTCAATTTCTCCCCTTCTGGTCTCAAATTAAAACCATGTAGCATAGAGCAGCAATTCTAATTAGAAAAGAAGTTTCCAAGATAAACATAAAGAGAAAAAAACTCACAGAATAACTAATAAATTTGAATAAACTGAGAACACTACACATCTCATAGCATTTGGCCTTGAAATGGATATACAATATAAATGACTATTCAGCTAAACAAAACAAGAAGATGACTATTACTCCCCAAAAACAACATTTCTGAAATGTATAAGGCCTGGCCCTGGTGGGAATAATATTTATTTAAAGTAACATAAACACTTGATGTTGATCTCAATTAAATAGATATAATTGTTTAAAGGATAAAGATGGTGAAGGGAAATGGTATGTGAATAAAAAAAAAAAACGTGTTGTGGGAATGCAGTAGAGAATGTTTAGAACTGAAAAATCAAGGGGAAGAAGACTACTATGCAGAAAAAAGATCCTAAACAGCTAAAAGTTACTATTTTTGTAAAAACTATTTGGTAAAATAGGAGCAAGAAAATTATTTTCTTTATTAATTAATTCTTTGAATGTAATGGCTTTTTAATACTTAGTTATAAACTCATTAAATTTACCTTTAATTTTTAAGGTTTCTTCTTTCTACCCCTCTTGTTTATGGTAGTATTGTTATTGTTGCAGTGACCAGAGTTTGTTTATTGGTTGCAGCTTTTAAATACTTGGTTATAATGTTCCCTATTAGCTATACACTTTTAGTTGCAGTGCCAGGAATTCAAATAGCAGTGCCACCTAAACAGACTGGGCATGTGAAGCAGTGATGGGCATCCAACTCCAGATATCTTGCTTTAAAAGTAGGTATTCTACCATTAAGCTATCTGTCCCTGTTCCTGAAACTAAATAAAAAGAAAAAAGAGTTTAGTGAAGAGAATGGAATACATTTAGTGAAGTGAAAGAAAGATGTGAAATAATAGGTTACAGGGATCAAGGGGATTCAGGTACACTGGTTTTGCTAAGGAAGATCTAAATATGCAAGCAACAGAGCCAAAAAAGCTGAAATCATGAGAACCAAATTTCAGCAACGAAACTTAAAAAAGTGCATGTCAAGATGTCAGGCTGCATATGTCATGCATATGACCCAGCATTCCAGTTTTCCACTAATCTCTGCAGAGATTCCTAACTCTCAAAACTGCAGGTATACTAGTTATTTTTTTTTTTTGACTGGCATCTCCAGTATCTCTTTGGACCCAGTCTGGACAACACCTCTTGCTGCTGTCACCATAGGAGCTCATTGGCCTAGTACCACAAATCTTCAAAATTATGGACCTACATGATTTTAATACTGACTTTCTAGTAAATAACAGCAATTTAGATGTGAAATTATCATAAAAGCCATATAAGTCCAACAAACAAAACCAACAGAGAAATATTCAACTAGCAATAAACAGCTGAGCAAGCTGTCATAACAATACCATTGTGATAAGTGACAATTCTCACAAATTCTCTTTTAGTTAATTTTTTCTATAATTTCATTACCATTTAGTTGTACCAAGCAATATTAAATAAATTAATCATACCTACCAATGGGAAGGTATCAGGTAGGTTCAGAAACTGGGGGAAATGGTGGAGGAAATGCTAATCTGACGGTGAGATTAATATTGGAATATTGAATGTCAGAAATAACTTTATTATGAGCATCTCTGTAAACCACAGTGTTTAGAATAAATAAACTTAATATTTAAAAAATAAATTAGTAATTTTTCAAAAGATGGCAGTCTAGAGGTTATGGGAAGGAACCTGGGAACTATATTGGTTGAGGGACTTAGACATTGGTGGAGGAATTGATACTGGAACATTGTATGTTTAAAACACAACTATAAATAATTTATGAATCAACAAACATGTTAATTAAAATTTTTAAGTAAAAAGAACCATGAAAACAAAATCTAAAGGAAAAATGTGGTATAATTATAATTTAATCTATTAGATGCTAGGTGTACAAGAGGGAGGGGTTTCATTAAAAAGAACAATGAAGATACAGGTAAAATCTCTAAGATAAATGAATCTTTTAATTCTTCATCTGAGTTTCAAGAAATTAAGTACCAGAGAGATACTTTGTACACAGGAGGCCAGGATTCAATCTCAACACTTCATGATTCCTGGAGCACCACCAGGGCTAATAGGAGTAGCCCATAAACATGGCCAGCATGGCCTATCCTCTATGGAAAAAGGAAAAGGAAAGGGAAAAATTTCCCTGGATACAGAAGCATCTTTCTTCATTCAGATATTCCATAACATATATATTGAATAGAATCTCAAGACACTGCTCTAGGCTCTATCTTTCTGGTGGTAGTTGTGTTTGTGTTTGGACCATAGCTAGCAGTTCTCAGGACTTCTTCCTGGTTCTGTGCTCAGAGGTTACATCTAATGGTCTACAGTGCCAGGAAATAAGCTGGAGTAGTTTGCATGCAAAGCAAATACCTTAACTCCTGAACTACCTCTCTATCCTACCCTTTGTTCTAGCCATTAAAAGTAGACAAAAACAGGAACAGAACTACTACCCCATTAGAACTTACCTTATTGAGAAAAGAAATAGCAAACAATAAAACATTGTAAATGGTTATGAACTGTATTTATGACAAAGTGATAAATGTATGTTGCCAGAAAATATAACGGTAACAACAAAAAATGGTGAAGGGCATAAAGACTGCAATTTTGTATTGTTTGAATTTTGGCCACAACCAGCAATTCATGGGGACTATCTCTAGCTCAGTGCTAAAATGTATTGTTCCTAGACATACTCCAGAAATCATGAAGTGCCAAGAAATAAACAGACTTCTTGCGTGCAAAGAATGAATTTAGCTCATGAACTGTTTCTCCAGACCAGTTGAATATTTAAAATAGAGATTGGGGCTGGGGAAGAGATAGCACAAAGGTAGGGCATTTGCCTTGCATTCAGCAGACCTGGGAGGGGGGGAACTCTATGAGGGACCTGGTTCAATTCCTGGCATCCCATATGGTTCCCCAGTCTTCCAAGGGTGATTTCTGAGTACAGAGCCAAGAGTGACCCCTGAGCACTGATGAGTGTGGCACAAAAACCAACCAACCAATTAATAAAGTTTAAAAAAATAAAATAAAAATAAAAAATAAAAATAAATAAAATAAAATAGAGATGGGGTAGGAATCTTGCTTTGTATGTAGCCCATCTGGGTGAGATCCTTGGCATATTATATGGTACCACAAGGAGTAATTCCCAAGCACAAAGTCAGGAGTAACCCACTAATAATGAAAAATTAATAATTAATTTTAAAAATTAAGATCTCGAGAGTTCATTGCCCTTTACATTTTCCTTAGATGGATTAGGATGTTCTTCTTCAATAATCTCTTTATTATATTTCTGTTGTTACAGAGAGAAAATTCCACAGTCTTGAAGGGAATTTTTTTATTCCCACCCTCACCCCTATTTTGCCTAGATTTACTTATTTCATCTGTTGTCGAGTCAAACTACAACATTTATCTTTTTTTCTACTTCTCCCCATTTTGTATATATAAAAGTATGAGAAAGTTGCTGAAATCCAAACACTGTTGTTATCCTGAATCTAACTGACTCCAAAACCACACTGAGTCACATAATTTTATTATTCCCTTTGAGCCTTAATTAATGTAAGACAAATGGTTGAGTTTTCTTTTATGATATTCTTTTTTAAAATAATATTCTTTAGAAAAGTATATTTTCATGTAATTTGAAACTGGTATGGGGGGACTAGAGCAATTAGCATATTTTTCTCATTTCCTGAAACCTAAGTATATAACAATACAGATGCTTATTTCTTATTAAGGTACCGATAATATTTTAATATAAAAACAACTTTCTCACATATGTGTCACCAGGAGAAGAGAAATATTTCTGTTAAAAAATCTGATCTGTACAGAGCAGAAGTCTTCCATACAACACGAAAACACCAAAGAGAAATAAATGAACTTGAAAGGAGTCTATAGATAATCCCATGACGATATATTCCAAGGAGGGAGAAACCCTGTATCTCTTAGGCCAAGGGGATTCCCTTTTCGAATGACTCCAATTTTTACTGTGCCTATGCAGAAGGGAAAAAAAGGGAGAAATGGAGAGATAGTATGGAGGCAAGGCGTTTGCCTTTCACGCAGAAGGTTATTGACTTGAAAACCAGTGTTCCACTTGGTCCTCTGGCATGCCAGGAGCAATTTCTGAGCATGGAATCAGGAGCAACCCCCTGAACACTACCGGGTGGGGCCCAAAAACCACAAAGAGAGAAAGAGAGAGAGAGAGAGACAGAGAGACAGAGACACAGAGAGAGACAAGAAGCTCAAAATAATTTTTTTCCTTTTCTTTCTTTTTTTATTTATTTTTCTTATTACTATTTTATTTTTCTCTTCTCTTCTCTTATCTACTTTTTGTCGACCTCCCTATTTTGGTGTAGATATTTAAGTAGTTGTCCACTTTTTTTATTTATATATTTACTTTTTCTTTCTTCTTTTCTCTTCTTACTTTTTGCGCTCTGTCATGTTTTTTATCTCAAGACCATGGCAATTTTGAGGTGCATATCTTTATCGCTGCAATGCTCTTTTTCCCCTTCTCTCAAACCGAGGATGAGAGCTGCTAGAAGGACTCTGCCCATTGTAGGCATAGTTAATTTTTACACCATTCTATTACTTTACTCTTCCCCAAACAAAACCACATAACTAGAACTATCTAGTCTTGCCTCCCAATTAGAGGGAGAACCAATGGAGACAACAAGTGCAAACAGATATAAGATCACTAAGTAATAAACCAGAAACAGAGGGGGTCACTCAATCTAGAAACCCCCAGGGAGAGGGTGGAGGATAGGGGAGGCAGAATGGGAACAGAGGTGGAGGGAGGACAACTTGGTGATGGGAATTCCCCTGATTCAATGTTTATATGTAACTGGAATATTACTGTGAACGATATGTTAACCACTATGATTAAAATAAAAATTATTAATAAAAAAATCTGATCTGGAAAGGAGCTACCATGATCACATGAAAGAAGATGGATGAACTCTTTAGAGTAAGAGGTCCTTAGAGACAAACTTGGTATGATAATCTATGGGAATTCTGCCCCAAAACAGAAATCCCCAAGGATGGGGTCTGTCCTTTGCTAAAATAAATTAAGCACTAAAATGAAAAAAGTTTGCCAAAAGAGCACTTACTCAAAATAATATATCAGGAAATAATAGAGTAAGACTGCCATCTGCAAAATATGAGCCATGCAAGTATAGTATAAGATTATTTAGGATCTTTTATTTTATTTGCTTAGTATTTAACCTCATCCTTTTTTATTTAAAATATTTTATTTATTTTTTAATAAATTCTTTTATTGAATCACTATGAAATACAGTTACAAAGTCTTATTATGATTGAGTTTCAGTATACAATGTTCAAGCCCTTCACCAGGGCCTATTTCCCACCTCCAATGTCCCCAATTTTCCGACTGCCCTCCCTCCAGCCCTTCGTCCTGCCTGCCTCTATGGCAGACATTTTTCTTCTCTATTCCTTTTTTCCTTTTAGACACTGTAACTTGCAATATTGTTACTGAAGGGGTTATCATGTATATCACTTTCAGTGCCTAGTTCTTGTCCAGAAGGATCATTCCCAATTATTTTTGTCATGGTGGTCCCTTCTCTGCCATAACTGTATTCTGCCAATGTGGTACATAAACACAAAGGAAAAACTACACAGCTATTTGAAAAAATGAAGTCATGAAATTTGCTTATACATGGATATATGTGGAAAATATTATGCTGAGTGAAATTAATAAGAGGGAGAGGGATAGACAGAATGACTGTTCTCATTTGTGGGATGTTTAAGGTCTTTTAGAAGAAGAAAATATTTTGTCAAATGTATAATAGCAAATGGCCAGGACTTTATATTTTAAGGCTTTTTATATATCTATGGAAATTACCCAGTCTCTTTTCCCATATATCAGTTGAGTGGTGATGGACTTACTGTTATTAATCATTCTGCCAACAATGACTTACCTCCTGGGAGTTGAAGGGAGTGTTGAGGCACTAAAAGGCCTGCTTGTGAGGTCATTAAAAGTTGCCCAGGTAACCTAAAGCTTGGGCAGTTGTGTGTTTCTCTGTGTCTCTCTCCTTATGTGATTATTTCATTCTTAGTGACTAACCCCTGATAGAAGGGGTTTGAAGGTAAAAATATTTTACACAATATTCAATGGCAATGACATCTGACACTGGTACTACTATCATAAAACAAGGAAAAGATATTATATTCTAAGAAGATGTGACCAAGGAAATATCTGAATAATGGTTTAAGTCTTTTAGAACAAAGCTATTGAAATCCACAGAAAAAGACTGGAATAAAACACATAAATATGGGGTTTAGTACTCCTATTTTCATTCCAGAAACTTGACTGTATTTACTTTTTCAAGGGATATGTAAGCCAATGAATTATTTTGGCTCAATTATTTTGAGTTTCATTTCTATTATTTATATACCAACTCCTCTTAATTTAAGTACAAGATATAAGAAAATTGTCTAAATTTTAACTAGATAAAGGAGAATGCTATGACATAAAATAAACCTAAAAGCTTGCCAAAAGATGACTAAAAAAGGAAGTCATAATGTCTGGAATGCTCCTTTGCATGTTAAAATAAAAAAAATAGAATTGTTCCTTTGGAGATAAAATAGAGCTAAAGGTGATTATAATTAAGAAGTAAAAGAAAATTACCATGTGGTTTCACTCATAATTGATATACAAATAACTAAAGCAAATAAACTTAAAAAAAACATTCTAGACTCAGTGACAATCATGGTGGTTACCAGGAATGAAAAAGGAATGGGAGGAACAAGAAGAGGGATCTATATGGTGGTAAGTTTGGTGAGGCTAATCTTATATCATGTTAAGGTATAAAACTATACCCCTGAAATTCTGTAATATATAAACTAGTGATAAATCAACTAAAATAAATAGTTTTTTATCTTTATTTAAACATCATGAAAATAGTTTTTAATGCCATGTATCAGTAGAAGTCTGTTTGGTTATTAGTCTCAGAAAGCCTGATACATATCAGTTCAAACAAATGCAAGAATTTCTCTCAAAAGACATGAAGGCCAAAAAGGCAATCTAAGGTAGGTAAAAGAAAGAAGAACTAAAGAAACTGAAAAACAGCACCAGAAGTCTTCTTTGTACTTCTCATTAACCAAAAGCCCCTCTGGCTGAAGTCTGAAAAAAATGAGATCTTTGCTATCCAGACTCCAATAATTTAATATTATTTTAAAATGCTGAAAACTAGAGAGACAGTGTAGTATGCCAGGAGATAAAGAGAAGTGAGAAAGGAAATCCAAACCCAAGGATGACATTTGTATATGCCTGTTGACCATCTTTATGTTTTCTTTGAAAAAGAGTCTATTGATTTCCCGTTTTTCAATTTCTACTGAGTTGTTTGTTATTTTGTTGTGAACTTTAAGAGTGCTTCATAGATCAAGATGGCAAACAGGCATATTAAAAAAGTGTTCATCATCACTGATTACCAGAGGAAGATAAAATCAAAATGACAATGAACATTTTTCTTTACACTATCAAAATGGTCTCTATAGAAACGGTCTCTTCAGCATTAAGTACTAAAGAAATGTGCTGAAAAATAGCTTGTGTTGCTCATGGAATCATAGTGCTGTTCAATTTCTCTTTAGAAAAATGAAGCAGAGACTTATCAAAAATAAAGATAAATATTTCATATGACCCAGAGATTCTAACCCAAGAAAACAAAAGCATTAATTGAAAAAAAGACATAAACACACTTATCTTAATAGCCCACATCTGGGAAAAAAAAACAAGTAACAACTACTGAGTGAATAAAGAAACTGTTGTATATATACACAATGGTATACTAACCATAAGAAAAAAGAAATCTTGTAGCTTATTGTAGTTTGGATGATATCATAAAAAGTGAAATAAGTAAGAAAGAAAAGTGAAAATAAGGTACTATTACCACTACTACTACTACTTATATGAAGAGTAAAATAACAGTAAATAAATAAATAAATAATCTCCAAAGGAAATAAATCCTGAGATATGGACAATAGTACTGTGAACTGAGGAGACTAAGATGGGGGCAAGGGGTACAATCATGGGATAAAGTTGGAAGGTTCTGCCACTCTGGTGGTGGTGTGGTATATAAAAATTCAAAAACTTTTATGTGTAGAGATAATACATGATTGAGAAATGGATTAAATAAAGACCGAAACATTGATGATAAACTATAAGAGAAAAATCAGTAAATCCTTTTTATTTACTTATAAGGAGATCCCAAGGTGAACAAAGAAAAAAGATAACACTCTCAGTGGAAATCTGAATATTAATTTTCATTTGACCAAAATAGGAAACTGAAACAGACCTCTCTAAAAGGCAAGTTTCTCATTATTAAAAAACTAAATTAAAAATGAGTTACAGCTTTAAATTTATCATATTTGTTAAATTTTTGAAATTTGATTAAACCAGTACTGATAACTGAAAAAACAAGTGGACTTCCATTCTGTGGGTTTAAGTTTGAACCACCATTTCGAAAGTTGCCTGATTTTTAAGAAGCATACCTCTGTTTTACAGCAGGTAAATATAAGTTGCTTAGGCAATCTGTGGTCACCACTTATGTTCAATTATTCTGCACTGAGATAACCATCAGCTAGTATCCACTTGTCCCTGAAGCATTATCTTTAATGGCATTCAAATTTTTATGCACTAACAACTGTATGGAATTTGTTCATTGAATACTAGTTCATTTGTTCATAGAATACTAGTTGGATAAAGTTCTTTCAACACTCCCACATTTTATTTGTATTGACATCGATTTCATTAGAATTTTTAGTTGATAACTATTTAATCTCTTGGTTAAAATTATTAAGAAATGGAGCAATATAAATCCACTACACTTTTTTCTTTTTCAATGTGGAATGCCACAAGATCATTTAAAGTATATTGCAGTGCTCCATAGATTTCTTGAGAAGACCTCCAAACACTGCCCAAAGGTATGTTGGAAACTATCCTTTATTAATCAGGCAATCAGATTAAATGGCAGCTACTTAGGTCAAGTAAAGAGATAATAAACTGTTGACTAGGGGACTTATGCAGATCAAGGTGAAAATCTCTACCTGGGATCAATCATAGGTCACCAATGCAGGCTGACCAATGGCTATCTAAGATCTTGTAGGGATTACCATCCAGGAGTGAGAGGTGCCAGGTGTGTGGAGGCTAAAGCAGACTACAGACTGATGATCAATAACCTGGACTAATGGCTGGAGATCAAAGGCAATTTTATTTGGGCTGGGCTGGAGAGATATCCCAGCAGGAGGGCTTTTGCCTTGCACACAGCTGACCTGGATGGATAGTGATTCTAATCCCAGCATCCCATATGGTCCCTCATGCCTGCAGGGCAATTTCTGAGTGCAAATCCAGAAGTAACCCCTGAGTGTCACCAGTGTGACCCAAAAACCAAAACAAAAAAAATTTTTTTAATTTTTTTTAATTTTTAATTATGAGAACAAAGATGCAAAGAAAGAGGACAAGGTAAAGTTACAGTGGAAGGACAATCACCCATAAACAGAATTCTCAGATGTCCCCTTGCTGATAGTGGTTACAAGTTAGGCGCAGCCGCTCCACTTCGCTCGGCGACCGCACTTTTTGGGTGGGGGACCTGAAGAGGTTCCTTGTTGTTCGGAGCCGGCTCGGTAGAGAAGAAGCAGGAAAGAGGCTGAGTGACTGGCTGGTGTTCATTTTAAAGTCTCTGGGTGCCCAATCGCCCGGCTTGATTGACCCCACGTGGGTCAGATGGGGCCATCTTACCGAGTGCAGGGACCCGGAGGTTTCTTGTTTGGAGCTGGCTCAGTAGAGAAGAAGCAGGAAAGTCACAAAAATTTTTTTATTAGGGCTGTTTTTTTCTTTTGTATTTGATTGGCCTGTTTGTCATGATTAGGTAGGTCTATATGACTAATCAAAAAGTGAGTTAATTAGGAAGGTCATAGAGGAATAGAAATTAAAACACAAATGTTTTTCTGCTTCAAAAAGACAAAAAAGCATATATATAGGTATATATGTACATATATATGTATATATATTTATATATACCTGCACAGGGACAGGGACAGCTGGGTACAAATATCTGTATGAACAGCCTGACTATATCTTAGATTCAGTTAGAAACATATGTGCCAGGCCCACATCACTCAAGAGAAGCTGTTTCAGAACTTTGCCTCTGTTATCTCACATCGCCCCTAGAGCACTGGGCTTATCATGTGTGGATTCCAATGGAGAGTTTAGAGTTTGGTTTGGGATTGGATACAGAAAGAGACCAACCTCTTGGGTTATTTGTGGTTGCTCAACTGAACTACTAGAATTTCCAGATCCTCTAAAGAGGAAAAGTAAGAGGAAAAATAGTGCTTTCCCTCCATGATTACAAAATTTCTAGGAACAATAAAATTGTATTGCAAGGAAAAATTTAGACTGCAAAGCTGAAGCATTTATTCTGGCAATAAAATCATCTATAGCTCAATTATGCTCTAATGCAATAATGTTCTAATTGTAAAGTGGTCTATCAATATTAGTTTATCTAGGATGCTGTGGTAGAGGAGGAAAAAGAAGGAGGGACTGACTAATTTTTTCTTACTTTATTGTAACAGGATGATATCTTGTGCCTCACACAGACAAACTATATGCTCAAGAATTGTGTTTTAGTTTCTATTCCTCTATGACCTTCCTAATTAACTCACTTTTTGATTAGTCATATAGACCTACCTAATCATGACAAACAGGCCAATCAAACAGACAAACCATATGTTCAAGAATTGATTTTAAGCTGTTTACAAAATTAATAAGATAAACAATTTTTAAAACATAATGATTTTTAAAAAATCAAAGAAAAGTGACAATTAGTTTAAGTATTGAAGAAAGTGATAAATCTATTTTGACAGTGAAGTCTGAGGAAAGCACAAAAAATAGGATATTCCAGGTTTGATCTTTGTACTTATACTCCTTACTATAAACATTGATTCCTAGTTTCATTCATATTCATGACTTAAAATAGTTCTATTAACTGATGGTTCCAGATTTTAGTTCAATTTTGGGTGTCCTTCCCCAGAGATAATTCTGCTAACCTGTCCACCATGAAGTGTTGCTTTTCTGGCCCATGGAGTTTGTGCCAATTATTACAATGCTTAAACTGGAAATGTCCAGACATCTTCAGAAACATATCTGTTGCTTCTAGGGCTATATTCAGAAAGTTATGTTGTCCCCAGGGATAAAACCTATGTCTGGTGTATGCAAATCACTAATTCTAATCTCTGTATTTTCTCCCTGGCTATAGATAACTCCCAATGTAGCATATTTTCAACACTGAACTCTTCTTGGAACTCTGTCTGTAGTGTTAGTGTCCATTAGTGGATCTGTGTGGTATTGTCAGTATCATCATTATTATTAGATTTATCTAGATCATTTTAGGTGAGACACAAAATTAAAATACACTTGAACATTTAATCGTGAGGTTAAGCCTAAAAAGTAGAATAAAACTAAACAGATAACTTTATACTTGCACACACAGATAAGATTCAAATAGTAATTTTCAAAATATGCTGACTTTGTTGTCATTTCACTTAAGCACTAGTGTCATCTTTATTCATCATAACCTTATTGTAAATAGGACAGCACCAATTTCAGTTGCTTTTCCTCAAAATTCCAGAGCATAAGATCCTTTATTCCAAAAGCATTGAGTATATGCAAAATTGTCATTTACTTCCAATTTGGATAATTACATTATAACTGAAACATTTTTTCAATTTTTTTATTTTTGGGAGGCTGGAGAGATAGTACACTATATGAGCCTTGTATATACTGACCCAGGTTCAATCACTGATACACAATATGGACAGAAGAGCACAAGCATGAGTGATACCTGAATATTATTGGGTATGACTCCAAAAGAGATAAAAATATTTTTATATTTATTTATGTTTCATATGTATTTGTTTTATATTTATCTATATTATATTAAATATATTTACTTAATATTGATAAAATATTTATTTTTTCAACAATTTGTAATCAAAACCTCCATGACATTGATATTTAGATATCTCCAAGGAGGAAACATCATTGTCCAAACAATGGAAGCAGAGATAGACAGATGAGGCTAAAGCTGAGATGCTTCTGCACCTCAAAGGAAATAGTGACTAGGAAACAAAGGCTACCCACAGAATGGGAGAAACTATTCACCCAATACTAATCAGATAAGGGCTAATATCTAAAACATACAAGGTACTGATGGAATTTAAGAAGAAAAATCTGACTCAATCAAAAAATGGGGAGAAGAAATGAACAGATACTTCCTCAAGGAATAAATACAAATGGCTGAGAGATACACGAAAAACTGCTCTACATCACTAACCATCAGGGAGATGCAAATCAAAACAACAATGAGGTACCATCTCATGCCACAGAGGATGGCACACATGACAAAGAACAAGAAAAATAAGTGCTGGTGGGGATGTGGGGAGAAAGGAACTCTCATTCACTGCTGCTGGGAATGCCATCTAGTCTAGACTTTATGGAAAATAATATGAAGATTCGTCATAAAACTGGAAATTAAGCTCCCATATGATCCAGCTATACCATTCCTAGAGATACACTCCTAGGGAGGGATATACCACTCCCCTGAAACACTCATAAAAAATACAAAAATGACTTCTGTATACCTATATTTATTGCAGTGCTATTTGTAATAGCCAGAATTTTGAAACAATCCAGATGACTGACAACAGATGAACGAATAAAGAAACTGTGATATATATACACAATGGAATACTATGCAGCCATCAGGAAAAATGAAGTCATGAAATTTTCCTATACATAGGTGGACATGGAAACTATTATGCTGAGTGAAATAACTCAGAGGGAAAGAGAGACACAAAGTATAGTCTCACTTATCTGTGGGCTTTAAGAAAAATAAAAGAGATTATAATAACATGCAGAGACAATAGAGATGAGGGCTGGAAGGACTCCTCTGTGATATGAAGCTTACCGCAAAGAGTGGTCAGTTCAGTTAAAAAAATAACTACACTAACAACTATCATGACAATAGTAGTGAGTGAAAGAAATACAATGCTTGTCTCAAATACAAGCAGGGTGTGATGGAGGAAGGAGATGGGGTGGGGGGAACTGGTGGAATGGAATGAATGAATGTAATGAAATGGAATATTGCACTGATGAAAGGGATGTTCCTTCTTATAACTGAAACCCAACTACAAACATGTTTGTAATCATGGTGTCCAAATAAAGATATATAAGTCTAGGAAAAATAATGTGATAAACTTTTTAAAAAATAGTACTATATTGTGCTTGATATAGAGAAGAGTAGCATGGCCCCTCTGCAAAGATAACATGCAAATTCATGAAGCATTCCATATTTTTAAAAAGTACCATATTTGAAACCTCTCCTCTTTATGCCTGTCTGCCTGTGTCTTTGAATCCTGAAGGTCTCCCCAGCACTGCCCAAAAAACTGCATTCTGAAACTGCCTTTAAGTAACTTCTGGCGGTTGGGGTCGCAGTCCAATAAGCTAAGCTCTCTGGCCTGCGGAGGCCCAACCCTGCTGTGCCTTTGTCCACGCTGAGGACTACAAGGGAAACCACTCCTGCTCTGCCTGTCTGTCAACTAGTGGCAGCAGAAGAGCGCAACCACGGCTCGCACTCTTTCTAACCAATAAACCCCACCACAACGCGCAAGATAAACCACACTACACGCGTGACAATGCTGAAACCTTGCAGGCATACTCCATGCACAGAAAATGAAGATGAAAGTTCAGATGATCTAATAAATTACAACCACCTGATTAACCTCTTGGACAAGGAACTTAAATAACAATATGGAAGATGTTTGAAGAAGTCAAAGAAAGCATATATCGATCTGAACAGAACACAAAGACAGAAATCAGAAAACTCCAAACTGAAATAACAGATCTGAAAAACACAGCAGCTCAACTGAAAACCTCAATGGATGGCCTCTCCAGCAGGGTATCAGCAACTGAGGAGAGAATTGGAGTACTGGAAGATGTGATACAGAAAAACTCAACACAACAGAAGAAAGTGGAAAAGAATCTTAAGACAAATGAACAGGCAATGGAAAAAGTACTCAAGGAATGTGAACTGAGGAAAATAGAAATCTTTGATAAACTCAACAGAAACAACATAAGAATCATTGGAGTCCCAGAGACCCAGGTAGGCGATCTGCAAGAATAATCACCTGTCAAAGACATCATCAAAGAGATACTCCCAGAGTTAAAGACTACAAGCAATCAAATCCTGTGTGCCCAAAGAGTACCAGCTAAAAGTGATCCAAACAAAAACACCCCAAGACACTTCCTCATTACAATGATAAAACCCACAGATAGAGATAGAATACTGAGTAAAGCAAGATCAAAAAGGGAAATTACATTCAAAGGAGCATCCCTAACACTTACCGCAGACATGTCACAAGAAACCCTCAAGGTCAGAAGACAATGGTGGGATATTGTGACAAGACTGAATGAAATGAATGCCTCACAGAGAATACTGCACCCAGCCTGACTCACGTTCAGGTTTGAAGGAAGAATACATAGCTTTATGGATAAACAACAGCTCAGAAACTTCAAAAAAGATAAACCAGCCTTAAAGGAAAACCTGATAGGTCTACTCTAAGACAAGAAAGACCAACAAACACAGCAAACTTATCTACAAAGATGACATTAAATCCGGTGACAATCATCTCCCTCAATGTCAATGAACTAAATTCACCAATTAAAAGACACAGAGTGGCAAAAATGGATCGAAAAGATGAATCCAACCTTCTGCTGCCTACAAGATTCACATCTGAATAGTCAGAACAAACATAAACTCAAATTCAAAGTCTGGAGGAAAAATCATCCAAGCAAACAATAACTTCAAAAAAGCTTGGGTGGCCATATTAATAACTGATGATACCAACTTTATACTCAGAATGGTGGTCAGGGAGAAGATGGACACTATATTCTAATCCAGGGATATGTGCAACAGGAAGAAATCAAACCATTATATATATTTATATATATATTTTATATATTTTATATTTTATTTTATATATATATTTTATTAGATAATTTGCTGGTCTCTCATTGGGTGTGTGTATATAAATATATATATATATATATATATATATATACACACACACCCAATGAGAGACCAGCAAATTATCTAATAAAATTACTGACAAATCTGAAAGAAGATATCAATAATAACACAATAATTGTGGGAGACCTCAACACGGCCTTATCAACACTTGTTAGGTCAACCAGACTGAAACCCAACAAAAACATACTAGCACTGAAAAGAGCAATGAAAGAAAGAGGACTAGTAGATATATATAGGACACTCCATCCCAAAAACCTAGATACACATTCTTCTCCAATATTCATGCGTCATTCTCCAGGATAGACTACATGCTGACACATAAAACATACCTCCATAAAATCAAGACGATAGAAATCTCACAGGCTACCTTTGTTGACCACAAGACTCTGAAATTAGATGTGAACTACAAAGCCACACAGAAGAAAAACTTTAACAACTGGAAATTAAACACCCTGCTACTGAACAACCAGTGAGTCTGAGATGAAATCCAAAAGGAAATCAAAACTTTCCTGGAAACAAGTGATAATGAAGACACAAACTGCCAGAATCTATGGGACACAGCAAAAGCGGGCCTGAGAGGAAAAATGTATAGCTCTACAAGCACACATCAGGAAGGAAGAAGGGGCATACCTGCATAACTTAATAATGCAGCTCAAAAAAATTAGAAAATGACCAAGAAAAGGAACCAAAAATAGGAAGACAGAGGGAAATAACAAAGCTGAAAGCAGAACTCAATGAAGTGGAA
>PVKC010023506.1:0-17208 GCA_004027635.1 Crocidura indochinensis
CCCGGTCCCTCAAGACAATTCTTAAGGAAACTCCAAGTGCTCAGAGCCAGGGAATTCTGATGGCAGTACTTCTAGAGCTCTTACTATCTTAAGGCCATCATCACAATCTCTTACTTCCTCCCCAAATTAAATTATTTGCTGATATTTGTTAACAATTTATGTATCTTTATATCTTATTATTCGAAATGTTTATGCTTTGATATACTCCAAAGTTGGACAGCCTATTCATATTGGGTGTTTGTTTTGTTTTTGTTGCTGTTGGTTTTTGGTTTTGGGGCCACACCCAGTGCTGCTCGGTGGTTACTCCTGGCTCTGCACTCAAAAATCACTCCTTGCAAGCTCAGGGGACCTTATGGGATGCTGGGAATCGAACCCGGATCCATCCTGGGGTTGGCCAGGAGGAACCTGGGTCTACCCTAGGGTTGGCAAGGTGAATGCCTTATTGCTGTGCTATCTCTCCAGCTCCTCATTATTGTTTTTTAAGTTTTCTTGGAGCTACCAAGGTCCCTCAGTTTTCATTGATCTGTTAGATAATCCAGATTGTTAAATGCAATTTCTGTGATGGTCTATGACCATCAGAGTGATCCTTAATAGTTTCCTGTTCTCTGCAGATGAGCAGAATTTCTATTATCTCTGTATCTTATGCATATTGGAATCATTGGAATCATGAGCTTTGATTTGATTCATATTAATTTGACAAGACCATATGTAGAGTGTGTTTTTTAATCAGAAAAAGATGCATTGTGTGTGTGAGAGAGTGAGTGAGTAAGAGATGAAATAGGATTTGGGAGACTGGGGGAGTTTTGTTTTCTGGGTTTTGACCACATCCATAGGTGTTCAGGCTTACCTCTGGCTCTGCTCTCAGGGATTATTCTTGGTGGGGCAAGGGAACCATATATGATGCCAAGGATCAAACCTTTGATCATCCACATGTAAGACAATCACTGTATCCATTGTACTGTCACTTCAGCCCAAACATAGGAATTTGAAGTTAAGCTCATTTTACTATTGTCGTTAAGCCACCTGTTCAAACCTCCTTGCTGCAGGCCACCTCTGTTGCTTGGTGTCTAGTGGTTGTCCACTACTTGGGCTTCCTCTGTGCATTTTGAGCATAGTTGATTGGAAGAGTGTCCTCTTCTGGTCTCAGGGGCAGAGTGAGGGATTCTGTAGGGCACTGACACCAGTCTTTTGGGCAGGCTTTGCCACTGAAAAGGCCCTGGGATTATTGGGAAGTGTCATAAAAGAGTCTTTATATGGGCCAAGCTTTTAACCACACTACCCATTGTTTTTTTGTTGTTTTTTTTCCCCCCTTTTCCCTCAATAGTATGAGTAGCTGAATCATTCTAGTGTCTTCCTAAGGTTCCTCTTTGGTATGCAAAATATTTTCTAACCCCCCTTGCAGCATTCTCATCCCTGAGTCACTGTTGTTAGAGGCCCAAGAACCAACCGGAAAGCTGGGCTTTGGTGGGCTGAGGGGAGGCTCCTCACCTGAATGTTAGTTTGGCCTCTGGCCTGGCCAGCATTTACACACCTGTTCTCTTTCCCTCAGTAATAATTCACCATATGAAATGGCAACTTGGCAGCACCTGCCAAGATGTGTTTTATAAAGAAGCCCCTTTTGATTTCTCTTCAGGCAATTTTGGAGCAGGGGAGGCTGAAGGCTCTAATGCAGAAAACCTCCTCTCCAGAGGCCAGGCCCATCAGTGATCATCGGGCTGGCCCTGGTTCCCTTCTGCAATTTCACTTTATCATCCATCCTAACCTAGAGAACAATGACATGGATTAAATGCAGCTGCTGTTTTGCACCTGCCTGCCTGATTTGTTTTGAGCTGCTCTACTGCCATTTTGATATCTCATGATAGAGAATGAATGGGCTGGAAAGATAGTGTAGAGGTTCAGGTCTTACGCATGGCTGGCCCTGTTTCAAACCCATAGTGTGTTTCAAACCCATAGTTTGCATATAGTTCTCTGAGCACAGCTGGGTGTAGCAGCTTTAGTATATGTTGGCAGATAGTTGTCATTTGTGAGGGGCTGGAGACAGGGGCCCCTTAGGTCCTTCTTGGAGGGGAGTAAAGCAGGTTGTGGGGTTTCTTAGCTCTGTGCACTTATGCTCTGAAACCCATGCCTGTCTTTAAGAGGCTTCTCTGTTGGAGTGAGTAAATATCCATTCATTTTCTCTTCTATCCTCAGTGTTTCCTAATTAGTACTCACCTTGCCAGGGCTGGTGGTGGTGGTGTAGGTGGAGCACATCTGGCTTTAAATTCGATTGAGAATGAATCTGTGGTGATTCATGTAACCGTATAGCTTTTCCAGGTGTCCTTTCATTTAAGCAGGGAAGTGCTGCCCTCTCTTTACTTCTAGGGTCCTCTCTGCCAGGAAGACAAAGTGTTTGCAAAGTACAAATCTGTCGGAGTGGTTGAGCAGCATCAGAAGTATTTCTATTTTATTCCCAGATTACAGTTGATTGGTATGCTTGTGTTTTCTGTGGCATTTTTCTTTTTTGGAGGCGTTGCCTGGTCTTAGCACATCATGTGATTTTTGTGATAATTAGGTAGAAACTTGTCTTCCCTATAGATGCCGAGATTATAGAGGGACTTACTCTCACCAGAGACCAGATGACAGCATCCAGAGATATTTTTAGAAAGAGCCTCATCATTTGGTCTCCCCATTTTATTTTCCTTGCATGGACAGCCTGATTTCTTGCTTATTTGTTGGGGTTGTTTAGCAGGGGTGGAGTTGGTGGTGCAGAGAGTCCTCACCCAAATCAGCAAAGTTACTGGTGGGACAAACAGGACAGTGCAGTATAGATTTAGTTCATTGACTGGTTGGTGACTATCATTCTCTTCAGTGGCACTGCCCCCTCTTCCTTCTAGAAGTTCTGTTTTCTTTGAAGGGCATCAGCATGAATACCAAAACCTCACAGGTTATATCCACAGTTACAGTGACAGGGCTGCCTCAAAACTTTAGAATTTATACCTGTATCAGTGCCTGTTCAGAGGCTGGTCTTCCTCCTTGTGCTCCTTCTCAGTCCTGACTGAGTCCCCAAAGAACCGTTAATTAAGTCTGGACAGATGAGGTGTACTGACTTTCCATGGGTATCTCCCTATTGGCACTCAGTTGCCCTCCTTCAAGCTGGTCATGCTTTGATGTTCTCACACTATCTCACCACCTGCTCTCCTTCCTTCACTCCATTATTGTTTGGAGTGAGTTTTTGAATGAACTGTGTCCACATAAAAGACCTGGCCTCGCCCGACTCAGCTTCCAGGCACAGAAACCCTTCCAGACTGAGGGTGATTGGTCAGAGAGGAAAGGGGATACTCTTAGGAGTCCTATTCTCTGGTCTGTGGAAAGGCATGATGGGGCTTCCTGCCCAAAGACCACTGCTTGGGGTGTTGGCGCCTCATTTCATCCCTCCTTTGGTGCTGACAGCCCCCTCATTAGCAAGCTGCCTGCTGGACCTGTACTTGGGGAATGAAGCATGTCCCCTTCCCAGCACACACTGGCTTCCGTTGTTGAATAATTAACACCACAGGGAGTGGGGATGGGGCCCGAGTTAGGTAATACTTTACAGTTTCTCCCTTGGCTCTTACAGTAGGTCAGGATTGGGGCTTGGGGACTCTCATCCCCTGATGACTAATTGCATAGTGATGTTAGATTGTGGTTTGTTAAGTGTAATTATAAAGAATAAAAAGGCAGATCCCTTTTCAAAGATGCATATCAGAGCCCCTGACTCTTCATGCCTCTGAGGTCTGGATCACAACTGGGACTGTGGTAGGCTAAATTCCTCACAGCTACTAATCAAGGTGTCTGGTCTTTACACTTTTCCTTCCTCAAATCTATAAGCCACTCTTCTATAGTGCAGGGTGATATTTGGTCCCTTTCAAAGTAAAGCCCAAAAAGCTAGGGCCACCAACTTGTAGGATGTAGGGTAGCCTCTTTCCCTCCATCATGCTCCCTCCCTCCCATCAGACAACTCCCTTCTTCTCTGGGGAGCTGTACCCAGGGTAGACAGGACCATGGGAATGTATAACCTTACAAGTGTCCTGAGGTCTTTGGAGATTGGTAATGAAAGGTAAGATGTCAGCCAGTCAAGCCACAGGAGAGAATGAAGTCACAAGTGCATTTTGTAAAAATTCCAGGTGAACATATGATAATATCTACTCCACAGAGGGAGAAACAAGGAGAACTACGTGCAGGTGTATGTGCGTATGAGAAAGCGAGCACGCACTTATTGATGCATTTTTCATTACTTGTTCACCTTATCTGATGAGTTCATGTTGCTTCATTACCACTTTTCTATCCATTGCTTGGCATAGAGCCTTTTTTTCCCTACTCTGACAGTCAGTTGATTATCTATCCACCATCAATAGATCCTATCTTGAGGCCAGTTGTCGTAGTTTCTTTAGCTACATTTCTATAAGCATACTTTTAATTTTAGTCTCCTGACTTTTTTAGGTCACATGCAGTCAGTCTGTCAAGACGTGTGTACATTCAAATGCTCTGAGAAAGACCTCTTATGTGTGTTATACCTTTGAAGACTGTTGGAGACAAAACAACAACAATAATGTTCATTATTAATATGATATTTTATGGGAGGGTGTTTGGCTGTTTGAGTTATGTAATTTTTTTCTCCGCATAGTTTTGATATAAAAAGCCAGATCCTAGAGAAAGGAGATAGCTCAAAGGGCTGTAGTGTTCACCTTGCACATTCAGGTCACGAGTTCAATGCCAGCACTGCAGTACTTCCAGGTAGAGATGCCGTAGAGACCCTCAGCACCACTTCACTTGGTGTGAGCATTAAACCATCAGGCCTCATTAGCAGAGTGTTAACAGGAGAGGCCCCTGACTCCTGAGAATTACTTAGGAGACCCACCTCCAAAAAAACTTTCTAGATGTTCACTTAGAAAGGACTTGCTCCTTTACGGGGGCAATGGGGAGAAAGTCAAAAAACCTCTACCCATCAGTACAGACATCAGCCTCTGTGGAAAGAGGTTAGTTATTGCACCCTGGTAATGAGAGATCTTCAAGCTGGTTAGCTCTTATGGCAGAGGGATGGAAACAGAAAGTCTGTCTTCCCCTGAAAGTATCTGCCCTCCCTCATTTTTGTGTGAAAATTCTGTCTCTAAAGAAACCCTCCAGTCTGAATGCTTTGAGCAAAACCTCCTCTGCCCCTTGGACATCCTACATTGAAAGGGTCCCGCATCACTACATCATCCTGAGTGAACCACTAGAGTGAATCAGTCTTTTTCCTTTTAGGCTTTGCAATATCCACGTCCTGGGCTCCAGCACAGATGGTAGGTTAGGTGGTTTTCTTGTCCTTGGGTATCCAAACTTTTGAGACCAGCATGACTTGCAGGCAGGTCCACCTTTCTGCCAGACCCCCTGGTTGGGCTGTGGGACAGAGATGAGACTAAGAAGCTGCACCCAGGATGCCAACCCCTCCACCCCTTTTGCTGTCTGAATGCCCTTACTCACCTTTGACTTTCTTTTTCTCCTTTTAGACCCTCAAACTGACACAAGAACTACAGAGAAAAAAAAACCCTTTGCCAAATCTGCTCTCAGCAAGTGGACAGTGATACCGTTTACAGCTTAACACCTTTGTGACTCCCGCACCATTCCCTAGCCCAGCAGAGACTGTTAACGGCCCCTGAACCCCGGGTGAAGTACCCCAGGAACAGAACTCTCTCTAAAGTATGCAAAACCTTCCTTGTATTGGGTGATGATGAGCCAGCCACCTGCCAGAGAAGGACAACTGCGCCCTGTCAGCACCACCCACCACTGTGGAGCACCTGCGCACTGACGCCGTGTTTCCGTGCCTCGATGGCACATGGGATATTAAGTGTTGTTTTGTGTTTTCTTTTCTGGGTTTATCATATGCATTAACTTGCAGTATATTTCTGTTGAAATGTTAAACCATTCTCTCCCTACAAGTTCTTAAAATGTAAGAACAAGGTCGTATCAGTGCTCATTCTGACTTGAGGTATTTTTGCACAGGTATGAGCCCATGAAACTCTATAGCTTAAGACATCACATAACCCAAAAGGGGGCGGTTTCGTCTTGGATTGGGTAGCAATAAGTCCTTGTCTAAAATACGAGTCAAGTGGCACGATTGTCTGCCTGCAAACACCAGTCCAGGTCCAAACCTGCAGAGGGCACTTTCAAGGAGTACCGAGCCCATCCTGGTCCTCTCAGGTTCTGAGTCAGATGGTCAGGCCTGTAGTCTCTCTGGTCCATATCCTCAATGTGTGGTTAGAAATTAGTATATTTTTAAAAGAAAGAAATCAGTTCAGCTGTCCACTCATTGCCAAATGCCATGAAAGGATTTAGTTTATTAGAGAAAAGGACCCTATACAAGGTAGTCCTGTTTTGCTTTGCAGAAGAAACAAACCTCCAGGGGAAGGCTTAGCCTGCAGTGAGCCATGTGTGCAAAATGGAGTTGCAGCCCAGGGCAATGGGGTCTCCCTGTCCCCCTAACTCAACCTCTGGTTGTTTTCTGCCTGGCTATGTTTAATCCGCTGTATCTGCCCAGCAAGTATGAGTGAGAGGCAACAGCAGAGCTGTTAGCTTTGATAGAGCTTAGACTGTGACCATGTGAGAGCAGCTGTGGAAGGACCAGATAGGGCGGTTTGTTTTACTTTCCAGTTTCTCTGCATTTCATTTTATTTTCCAAGTTATGGTGCTGTATAGGTGCTTTTTTGTTTAACCCAGATCATGAGATTAGTTTCCCTTTTTCAGTAGGCAGCATAGTTGGGGACACCTTCAGTACCTATGAGACTGGCATAGCAACACTTGGATTATTTGCACAGTGTATGCATACTTCTCCAGAGTGAGGGATGAAGACTTTTTTTCTTTGCATAAATAAAAAGTACTAGGAAGATAAATGTATAAATATATTTTATCATGTACAGTACAAAAATGGACAATGGACCCTTCTGCATGGGCATTAGGTATCCTGGCCAGTGTCTCTACCCCAGTGCTCCCCTGCATGAGTCCTGGCTGACATCTCCCTGCAGTGGGCACTGACTTCTCCCTACCAACAGGGATGTGCCACCTGAGCCCGCAGCACTCACTACCCACCACAGCAGTCCCTTATGCGCCCCTTACCAATCCTTGTAGGGCCAACGTGGGTAATGGTCACAGCCCCCAGCAAAGTAAGAGTTCATTCAGCATCATCCTGCATCTCTGCACCTGGCTTAGCTTGCTGTCTTGTTAGTGTGACAGCCCCGTTGACTCCACCTCACCTTTCACTTACTAAATCATTGTGCAGTTGTGGGTAGGGTAGACCTGTAGCATAACACCTTTTCTCAACAGCTACAAGTTTATAACATTCATTTTAAAAGTATGTATCATTTTTAAAAGATATATTAACACAGTCTGCTAGTGGGCAGACAGACTGTGTTCTTAGACACAGTCTAAGTCTGTCTGCTTAGTCTGTCCCATTATCATCATGCTACGGGCTTCCTTGATTTCACAGTGGCATGCTGTGCCCCAGAACTGCCTTCGTTGGTGACCCAACCCCTAAATGCTGCTTCTCTGGGCTTGGAGGGGTAGACTTTAATGCAGAGGAGAATTGGAATGCTTACAATATGAGAACCCTGAGCACAGATGGCACAAAACTGACAGTAGTGCCTTGTATTTGTAGTGTTGTCAATCCGGGGAGTTACTTTGGGAATAAGAAAGAGGATCCTCAAAAGTGCTTCAGCTTTTAAATGTGGGTGGTGCTCTTTCAGAAGTTTAGCATCTTGTTGAACCCCCTCCCCGCAACCGTGTTAAGTTTCAAGCAGAAGGTCTTACAGAGTTTTCTAGAACCAGATTATGACTTAACCTAAGGCATCTAAGGGAGGGACAGAGGTGCTAGGAGGAGCAAGTGGAGAAAGAGAGGGGTGTTTTAAGGGGACAGAGAGGGAGAGGTGGTAACACATAGCATCTCCTTACAGAGTATTGGGGACTGAGTGAGGGCAAAGGCATGTGTTGGCATCAGCCCAGGAGGAGGTTGACAAAAAACATAATTTGGTCTCTCTGGGATCCTGGACACCCCCTTTATCACTCATTCCCCATTCAGAGACAGACTCCCTTTAACCAACTGTGCTCTGGGGTTCTGCAGTTTCTTCCTGGCATCAGAACTAGGGACCTTTTCCAAAGTTAGCAAAGAGCTTTATCACAAGTTCTCACCAACTTGGTGCAAGGACCTAGGCCAGCAGTTCGCATCAACTGTGAATGCACTCAAGGTCTATGTCCTCCATTGTGGCTTCTACAGTGTGACTATTGCCAAGGCTCTCATTTCCCAAAATACCAGAAGCATGGCTTCGGGAGGCAAGCACGTGCACAGGAAGACATGTGCATGCACATGGCAGACACTAGCTTATGACCTCCCTGATGTATTCGTCACAGATCAGCTCAGCTCAGGAGCCTTTCAGGTGAGGTTCAGGATTGGAGTGACACACAGACTTTGCCTCTATTGCATAAGCCCACCCATCCAGAGGCTTTTCCAGAGGAAGCAGATGGCCATCCAGGTCATGTCATGTGCTGCAGTGGGGCTGGCAAGGGAGCTGCAGTCATCCCTCCCTTCCTCTGAGAGCAGAAACCAAACCTGACCACTTTCAACTCTGATCCCCTTTTTCTGCTGCCTTTGGTGAACAGTGGAGGATTAAGCGTACTTTAAAAAAGTTATTTAAAAAGTGAACTTTTTTGGTAGACAATACAATCATTGGCAAAGAGGTACGAAAATGCTTCTCAGGCAGACTGAGGGCAATGAGGCCCACAAGGAAAAGTGAAATCCTTGTGAAAATATACCAAGAGCAGACTGTTAAGCAGATGCCCTGGGCATGGGATCGCTTGGGTTTATATTTGATCTGAATCTTTAGTGGGGAACTTTTTATGCAGATTGAATGAATGAAATAGTTTCCTCTTGTTTAGTTGTAGTTTTATGTATTTTTTTCTTTGATGAATGATTGGTTACAAGGCCTCTTCCACACTTCAGAAATATTCTTGTGGCTGCTTTAAATAAACAACTGTGTGACTGGTCACCTATTTCTAAAATTATCTCATCGCCTGGCAATCAGTCTTCTCTTATATGCTTGTCCTAGCACATGATGTACACAGGAGATAGAAACAACTATGAACGAGGAACAGAGAAATTAGTTAATATTTAAAAAAATATGTTGTGGGTTTTGCCTTCACATTTAACTTTTTTTTTTTAAGGAAAAAAAGCATGAATGAGAAAAAAATCCATAAAAGTATCTGTAAAACTGTCTTATCTATCTCAATTTCTTGTTCAGATCCTCATACAGTCTAGAGTTAACATGGTGCATGGCCACATTCAAACACCTGAGAGGCAAGCACTTAATCTGTTAGTTTGAAATATCCCATTCTTTCCTTCTAAGTAAACACTATCATCCTGCATTCTTACTGAAGGTTTCGTCTAACCATATGAGTTGCCATGAATTAACTCCTACCTTCTCCAGATTCAAAACCAGTTTGAGTTGGGCATCTCCCCCTTCCAAATGAACTAGAGATGCAACTCTTCCTTTCCTTGGTGTTTGTAGATAACTGCCTTGTGTATGCCATTTAAAACCGTAATCTAGTTTGTAAAAGAGATGGTGACGCATGTAAATAAAGCATCAATGACACTCTGTCTTACTCCTAGAGGGTTTTTTTTTTGTTTTTGTTTTTGTTTTTGTTTTTACCTTCCATTGGTTTGGCACCAGTCATGGAAAAGCCAAGTTCATTTCAAGGTGCTCTGGTGAGCCAAGTAGGGGTACATAGCTGGGGTTTCAGCATGAATCTGAGGGACATTGTCTGGCCCACTTTTATTCTACATGAGAGTCAGATGGTGGAATATAAGCAAGTTGACAGCATTGTTCATGGTGGTTGATATCATTTTTTCATTCACAAATGTTATGTTAGCCTAGAGGAACTTTCTTCTAGGAAGACAGCGTTTAGATTGCTATTCACTGCGTATCAGGCATAGATGTGTCCAATAAAGACTGTTCACATGAGCCTAGGAGATGAACTTCACCTCCTGCATAGTAAAAGTCAAACACTATATGTTTACTGGGGTCAATGTAATAATTCACACTCTTTGTACTTTCAGAGATTTCAGGTTCTCTCAGTTAAGATTTTAAATCTGACGTGATCTACTTAACTATAAAACTACACCTAGAAGCTCAGGTTATGTTTAATAGGCATGTTATAAAAAATTATTTAGGCAGAGAGAAGCCCTCAGACCACTTGAGCATCACTTGGGATATTCAAAGTTAAATGGAAGGTCTAGGTCATGACTCAGTGACTAAAAATGCATACTCACTGAGCATAGTTTAATTCTTCCACAATGTGTGGGATATCCAGCCAGATGTGAACCAGCACTGAGACTGTAGTGTGATGAGCATGTCTGAGCACCACAGCAATTTCCTCACAAGCACCCCAATCAGGATATGTTCATGGCCTTAAAAGTATGACCCCTAGCAAGCGCCACACCACTATGTGCAACTCCTGGTCACTACAACAACAGTGTGGCATCAAAAGCAAGGAAGAGGCAAAAAAAAAAAAAAAAAGGACTATCAGTAATATTAGAAAATTAGTATGAGGACCAGAGATAATACAGGGGATATGGCACTTGCCTCACATGCAGCCAACTCTGGTTTGAGCCCCAGCACCACATCTCCAGAAGTGAATCCTAAACACAGAGCCAAGAATAAATCCTGAGCGGTGCCAGCAGAAAGAATAAATAAAGAGAGGTACAAGAAGGTAATGTATAATATACTTAGTGCCAGTCAAAGTATTTTTGCCTTCCTGAGGATCTGCTAGAAACACAGTCCTACTTAGAGAATAGCTCTCTCTGTACTCCTCTGAGTCCCACCCAAACCCTTGTCCACAGCACCTGCTCTATTCTGGATGCTGTGTTTGTACTGGGAAGATGAGCCTACAGACTGCACCAAAGGCTTGTGTGCCTGCTTTCTTGAGAGAATGAATGCCCTGACTGCCAGTCAGGCTGGCACAGGGGGCTAGAGGAACTAGAGCGGAAAGGCAGAAATGGGTCAGGCTTTCTTGTCCAAGTGAAAATCAAGAGTCGGGAGAGATGGAACATACCCGGGCAATAGTGCAGAGTGGGCTAGTTTGGGGGCTAACAGAGCAAAGATGACAGGCAAGGAACAGCAGGCTGCCAGGAGATTGCAGACCCAGCATTGTTGGTATGGGTGCTGCTGGGACCCTGGGATGCCAGCCTGGCACTTGGCTGCGCACAGCTGTGGCAACCACCGAAATGGAGCCAAGAAGGAGGAGGGTGAGGAAGTGAGAATTCATGATTATTCCAGAACTATTTTCCCTACAGGGAATGATGCCCACCAGGAAGATTCTGGCTACAGGCTTTTCCCAGCCCCGTGCACACAGGTAACAACTAAGGCAAAGATAACAGCTCCACACCCGTCACTTTCCAGTCAAGTCAGGATCAGAGACAAGGGACTAGTGCTTTCGGTCCTATTTTAGCCCTACTATATTTAGCCCTACAAAGAGGGAGTGTGGGGCCGGAGTGATAGCACAACAGCTGACCCAGGTACAATCCCAGGCACCTCATATATTCCTCAAGCATGCAAGGAGTAATTTCTGAGCGCAGAGCCAGAAGTAACCCGAGTACCACCAGGTATAGTCCCAAAACCAAGAAAAAAAATTCTGTTTAAATGTGGAACTGTGGGGTCCGGGCAGTGACGCTGGAGGTAAGGTGCCTGCCTTACCACGTTAGCCTTGAACGGACTGCGGTTCGATCCTCCGTGCCCCATATAGTCCCCCAGGCCAGGGGCAACTTCTGAGCGCACAGCCAGGAGTAACCCCTGAGCGTCACTGGGTGTGACCCAAAAACAAAACAAAAAAAAGGTGGAACTGTGTTACTTGTGTAAAGGTAAAAACATACACTAGAGGGGCCAGAGCAATAGCACAGCGGTAGGGTGTTTGCCATGCATGTGGCCAACCCCAGAGGGACCTCTATTCGATTCCTGACATTCCAAGCCCGCCAGGAGCAATTTCTGAGAGCAGAGCCAGGAGTATCCCCTAAGAGCTGCCAGTATACCAGCTCCCCAAATAAAAAACATGCTAAAGAAGTGAGGGGAAGAGGACACTTTGGAGACTCCTTTCTCTTCTGGAATAAAAAGAATAGTATTACAAGAAGGTGCTAAGGCATAGATATAGGTGTGATTATAAGCCTCTGGTCTATGGAAACAACCCTGGTGTACAGCATTCTTGCAAAATGTGTCTTCAGCTTAGGATTTTCATAATCTATTTGCATTTTGAATATCATAGGAAACACCTCATCAAAACAAAGAAGTGGGTCTCTATTAAAACATAATGAGAGCAATTTATATACATAGAAAATGTTCATTCCAGATGCACTCTTAGAAGTACAATTATCTGGGGCCCGGGAGATAGCATGGAGGTAAGGCGTTTACCTTTCATGCAAAAGGTCATCAGTTCGAATCCCGGTGCCCCATATGGTCCCCCATGCCTGCCAGGAGCAATTTCTGAGCATGGAGCCAGGAGTAACCCCTGAGCACTGCCGGGTGCGACCCAAAAAAACAAAAAAAAAAAAAGAAGTACAATTGTCTGTTGATCTGACATTAGCAACATATGTTGCTATCAGAACAAGCAGAAGCAGTCTACAAACAGTATGTGCCAGTGTAAACTATAACTGGGGAGAGGTGCTAAAAGCTCAAATGTACGAGTAAAGTCTCCTGTATCCTGAACACTTCAAGACTCAGCACTGGACTTGTGCACTCCCTGTGGCACTATAAATTAGGTTGTACTACAACTCATTTCTTCCAAATTCAACAACAGAATTACCTGCACTACCTACTGCAGAGGCCCAGCTGTCAAGAGGCAGAAGAACAATGACCTACTATGGAGAGCTCTATGGACTGAGTGCACCTATACATGTAGGAGCCCTGGGTTCTATCTCTGGCACCACATGGTTTCCCAGAACTTCTCGATGTGGTTCCCAAACCCAAACCAACACAAACACCAGATAACGAAGATGAATGAATGCATGTTGTATTATGGCAATTGGATTTTTTTCATCAAAATAATTTTTTTGTTTGTTTGGGGTCCATACCCAGCAGTATCTAGGGTTTATTCCTATCTGTGCTCTCAGATTACTCCTGGATGGCTCGAGAGACTATATGGGATGCCAGGAATCAAACCCGGGTAGGCTGCATGCAAAACAAATGCCCTGCCTGTTGTGCTATCACTCTAGCCCTACATCAGAATAATTTATATTCTTAAAAAAATATTTTGGGGGGTCCACACCTGGCTATGCTTATCAGTTACTCCTAGTTCTACACTCAGAAATTACTCCTGGTGGTGCTCAGAGAACCATATGGGATGCCAGGGATTAAATCTGGGGTTGGCCATGTGCAAGGCAAGCACCCTATGTAACTACTATTTCTCCTGCCCTGCATTTTTATTCTTCCATCTTCACATTTTTATCAGATTTAAAAATATTTTGAGTTGATGCACACATATGATTCAAAAGTTAGTCAACATATATATATATATTGTATGTATATATATATATATACATACAATATATACACACTGGGAATGTCTCCTGCCCACCTCCCCTGCTTCCTCTTATCCCACCTCAGTTTCTTGGTGTCTCCAGAATTTTTTCTGCATGCACAATCAAAAGCAGTTTTTATTTCCCCCTTCTTATGACACAATGTCTATTTACATACTGTCTGCTACTTTGCTTTGTCAATTTTCTCACAGGGAACAAAATAACATATACTTGCATTGTATCCAAACACATTAACACAGTCTGTCTGCCCCCAAAGTCCTCTCATAGAACCAGGCACTGGTTCATTTCTCTGAATTGTTCACAACACTGTGATGATGGCCTTAAAGATAGATTCTTTCATGCTACACATGCTTTTAGTGCCCAGGTGTGGAATCACTGAACCAATCTATCTAACGAATATACCTGCTTGTACCTTTGATGGGCTCATTAGAACTCCAGAACATCAGTTCATACCACCACCAATATATAACTCCTGTTTTTCCGCAGCCTCTTATTTTTATCTGTGTGTTTGTGTGTGGGGTGGGATTGGGGGCCACATTTGTTGCTCAGAGCTTACTCCTGGCTGTGTGCCTAGGGGTCACTTCCTGTGTTGCTCAGTGACATGGATAAAACTGGGGTCAGCTGCATGCAAGGCAAATACCTAAAACACTGTATTGTCTTGGCTTCTATATTTAGTATTCTAAAAATTAAATCACAATTCTATTTCTTCCACTTCACCTCTAAACTTAGTAGGTTTAAACCTGACCTGTTCCTAATGGAATGGGGGGGCTTGATCAGGGTGGAAAAGTGAGGGAGAGAGGTTGAGGATAGACCCAAAGTCTGGTGACTGTTAGGGAGGGAGAAAGAGTTCTGGGCGCTAGCCATGGAACGCCCTTGCGTGGTACTCAGCAGGAGTCAGGCTGCCAACCTGTCCATCTGGTCTGGCCACCAGCTCCACCCCTCACGCCACCAGCCTGCACCGCCCAGTCTTGGGTCAGCAGTGTGCCCTCACAGCTGTGCTCTCCTACCTCCCAGAATTCCAGAGGGGAGCAGTCACTCCAAGGAAACAAGTCTGGTCTCTTTGGCACCAAACCACACACCTAGACCTATTCATAGCCGGATTGCACAAGCAGCTGGAAGCCAGCCCAGCTGGACTTAGGGAGAGCCTCACTGCTCCAAGCAGCCTGACCTGCTGGTGCCCCCAGGCAAATATAGCAGCCCTGGGAGTGGGTGCACTTAAGGGTCTGGCTGGTTTCTTCCAACTGGGATGAACTTGTGCTTGCAAGGAAAACTACTATCCTCCTGCTACCTTGTGCACCTTGCTGACATAGGTTGAAAGGGACCTCAGTGAAGAGAAGAGAGTCAAATCTTTTCCAGCAGAAGTTTCAAAGAAGCCCTTGATGTCTCTGGGGAGCCCCTGGCAGAGGGGAGAGCCCTGGAGGCTGCATTTGAATTCAGTCCTGCCTTTCTCTAGATAAAGAATGATGGACAATCGCTGTAGCTCAGAAGTCCTATTATCCATGAAGTGAAAACACTGCCTGTGTTGCAGTTCTGAAGATCAGCTGAGTGGGTGCCCAGGAAAGGTCTGTGACCCTAAGGCTCCACTCTTGTACACCCAACACTTTAGGAAGGGCCCTCCTCATTCTCCTTTGCCTCACTGGCCTACCAGGCAGGAGGAGGGTGGTGTTATCGTATAAAAACATAAAGCCAGATGTGACGTATGAACAAGCCTAGGCCATATAATTAGATTGTGTGGTGGTTAAAGCTAAAAGGGAGCCCATTTGTAAGGTTTTCTCTTCTCACTCCCTTTGATGTTCTTTGGGATTTGTGGGCAGTGACTGTGTTCCTGGCCCTGTTCTCCCTGCATTATTCTGTGCACCACAGAATAATGGTCCCTCTCATGGGCAACTCAAGCATCATGGCCAGAGAACACTGAAAGGGTCAGTTCTCAGGGCTGGAGAGAGACTGGTTGAGGTGCTTGCTCTATGTTCAGTGACCCCATTTAGAGCAGCAGCACTACATATGAGTCAGGCATGAATATCCTGAAGAATAGAGTCGGGAGTAAGACCTGATCAAAAATGGGTGTGGCCCAATCCCCCCAAATTGCATAATTATATAACAGTGACACCATAATAATAATAAATAAGAATAATATTAATAATAATTCATTATCATTAATAATAAATAAATAATAATAAAATAGCTGAGAAAACAGTCCTGTGTGAGTGTAGTCACTGGTTGTGAGGTTCCTGGTAGAGGAAGTAAAGCTATAGACGTAAGTGGCCAGCAGCCATGTTACCTGGTGCTTCCCAAACTCTATTTTCTGGGGATTATACTAAAACTTCCCTTATGATACTTATGAGGAGTAGCATTTATATACAGAAAGCTTTCTTGCCCACTTTTTAATTTAACAACTGTGTTCTAAGGGCCTGTAATATACCAGTGCTGTGTTAGAGCTAGTGCTTACATGCAGAATTTCAAAAAAGGGAAGGAGGATACTGAAGAAATAGTACAGCAGGTACTTGCATTGCATGCAGCTGACCCCAGTTTGATCCTCAATCCCCTAGCACTTCCTGGAGTCATTTCTGAGCACAGAGCCAGGACTACTTCACTGGGTGTGCTCCAAACCACCCCTCCTCCCCCAAAAGAGAGAAAATAAGCCATTGGTTCTGCTGTGTGACCTTGAGTTGAGCAACTTAAGCCCTTGTACATCGAATTCTCATTAGCAAAATAGATATGATCCTAAAGCCCAATCTTACTTTGCTTTATGAAGATTATAGGTGATGAGATCTGTGACATTAGAAACATCCTTTCATAGTATGTCCTCATTGACTATCTCCAAAAATTTTTGGAAATGTCAACTTGAAGTAAAACAACATGTAAGGAAGTCAAGTGACTCTTTTTCCCTCTTCTCTTTTTTCCTTCTCTTTTCTCTCTTAATCTGTATTTTAGCTATTTATTTATCTTTTCTTAACTTATTTATTTCTTAAATGCTCAGAACCATCCTATGAGGATCAGGCCTCCAACAACAACTTATGAATAGATCTCTAATGTCTGTCTATAAGTGGGCATGAGTTTGCATACAATGGACTCCTCTGTGTCTGCCTAATGTATATTGTAAACAATCCATGCCTACATTTGTATATAGTCCCTCTTATATATTATCCTTCCTACGCCCATCTGAACTCCTATCCTCTTGTCCCCACAATCCTGATCCATTATCCCTCCCTATTTAACCCTCTGTACCCTCAGTTCTTAACTCATTAGGTACTGAGACTGACCTCCTTTTTTATTTTTTATTATTATTTTTTTTGTGTGTGGTTTTTGGATCACACCCGGCAGTGCTCAGGGGTTACTCCTGGCTCCATGCTCAGGAATTGCTCCTGGCAGGCACGGGGGACCATATGTGAGATTGACCTCCTGCCCCAATAAGCCACCACCCAGCTCCCAAAGCAAAAGGAGACACTCTCAGTTCCTCATCTCGTGCCCCAGCAACAAGCTGCAACCACCACTCCTGCTGACTCATTCTATGTGGACCTTCTCACACACATCCCTAAATATGGACTGTTGCAGATTCAGCTCCAGAAGGACCCTCAGCTCAAGGACACTACCTGATCCCTTACTGCTGCAAACCATTTCTCAAACTCAATAAGACCATGGTGTGGGGG
>PVKC010023507.1:0-17366 GCA_004027635.1 Crocidura indochinensis
ATTTTTACTTTCAGAGTTATTTGTAAGAATAAAGGAAAATACTTTTCTTTTTTGCTTTGTTTTTGGGTCATATCCAGCAGTGCTCAGAGGTTACTATTGGCTCTGTACTCAGGAATCACTCCTGGTGGTGCTCAGGGGATCACATTGGATGGTGAAGATGGAACCTGGGTCAACCACATGCAAGGCAAGCACCTTATCAGTTGTATTATCACTCCAGACCAAATAGTTTTTTTCAAACAAAAAGAAAGAAATTCTCCTACATGTAAAATGATAGTTTTAGTGTTCACCTGGAGGCTCTGTTTTAGATAATACCTGACAGTCATCTCAGGTGGGCTTCTTTGTCCAGGGACTCTGCTATGTATCAGTAAAGTCCCAGCAGGCTTTTCGTAAATATTTTTGGATGGCCCTTAGAATCATTAAGAGTGATGTTTATTGGGTATCTTTCAGGACTACAGAAACATCAGAGGTATGTGAAACTTTGCTAGTTTTCTTTCTTTATATGTGTATGTCATAGTCCGTGGTGCTCAGCAATTACTTCAGAGCTTCTAGCTTGCTGCTCAGGGTCACTTCAGTCAGTGCCCTGGGGACTGACCATGCACTGTTAGGGATTGAACTCAGACTTTGAGCTTTTAGCATGCCACTTCATTGATTTTTAGCATTACAGAAATTTAGGATTGTGGGTATGGCTCAGTGGTAGAGTATTTGATTGCATACCTGAGGCCCTGGTTCTATCTTCAGTACTAAAAGAGAGAGAGAGAGCTAGAAAGACAGAGAGAGAACATATTACAGAAATTATGTTGTATTAAGAAGATAAAAGGAGGGAGTTATAAAATAGAAAATTGGTGCTGGAGTGATAGCACAGTGGGTAGGGCATTTGCCTTGCATGCAGACAACCCAGGTTTGATCCCTGGCATCCCACTAGGGTTCTTAAGCCTTTCAGGAATAATTTCTGAGTTCAAAGTGTTTCTGGGTATAGTCCTAAAGCAACAAAACAAAATAAAATTAAAAAGAAAAGGCAAAACAGATATACTTGAGGGCAGATATAAAGAGACTCTTTCATGGCTTCCCATTATAATTTTTGCTTATCTATTTTACAGGAAATTGATTTGTCTCTTAAATTTAGCCTCTGTTTCTGCCAATGACTCAGATTTCTCTCTCTGTACCTTATACCTGAACACAGAGTTTCCCATAATCTCAAATGCTGTGTCAACTCACCTAGATTAAGTCATTTCATCCTTTCTTTTTTCTATTGTGGCACTTTTGTTCTAATTATGCAGGCTCAAAACTATTGACTCCTCTTATTTCGTTCATGTTGCCTTGCGGACTCTCTCCCCCTGCCCCAATTGTAAATAAATCAAAAGAATAGAATAATTTTTTTGTTTTTGTTTTTGGGCCACACACAACAGAGTTTAGGGGTTACTTACTCCTGATTTTGCACTCAGAAATCACTCTTGGCAGACTCAGAGAACCATATGGGATGCTGGGAACCAAAGCCTGACTGACCATGTGCAAAGCACCTTATCTGCTATACTATCTCTCTGGATCTGCAGAATAAAATAATTTTGTTTTGTTTTGTTTTGTTTTGGGGCCATACCTGGCAATGCTCATGGGTTACTCCTGGCTCTGCACTGAGAAATTATGCCTGGCAGTGATAGAGGACCATGTGGGATTCCAGGGGTTGAACCTGGGTTGACCACAATCAAGGCAAGTGCCCTAACCACTGTAATATCTCTCCAGTCCAAGACTAGAATAATTTTTAATTATTAGAATCCAGATGCGCAGAGCTTGTAATGTGGCTAGAAAGAAAGAAAGTAATGTTCTTGAGAATTTGCTGAAAGACACAAAGGGCCACATTTCAACTTAATGGCATTGTAAATGATCCTATGTCAGGGCTTGAGACACAGTGGGAAAGAGCCTCACATTCCTTGACTTGAAGTAAGGAATTTTCTGTTATCTTCCATAATATTGGTTTATTAAATTAGAGTAAACAGAATTTGCTTTAGATGTTTTAGAATAATTTAGAACTGAAAGGAAGCCTATTATTAATTCCTATATTTCTATTATTGTATTTTTGATATATTGCTATATTTATACCCAAATACATTGATTCTTAGCTTCATGACCAATCTTTTTTTTATAATATAAATCTTTATTTAAGCATCATGGTTACAAGCATATTTGTAGTTGGATTTTAGTTATAAATAGAATACCCTCCCCTTCACCAGTGCAACATTCCCACCCCAATGCCCCCCTAACCCCACCCCTGCCTGTATTCGAGACAGGCATTCTACTCCTCTCATTCTTTAACATTGTCATGCTAGTTGTTAGTGTAATTTCCTAACAGATGTCACCACTCTTTGTGGTGAGCTTCTAATTGTGAATTGGTCCTTCTAACTTTTCCAGCCCTTAACTCTATTGTCTCTGGGCCTCATTACAGTAATGTCTTTAATTTTTCTTAAAACCCATAGACTAGTGAGACTATTCTGTGTATATTTCTCTCCCTCTGACTTATTTTACTTAACATAATAGATTCCATGTACTTCCATGTATAGGAAAATTTCATGACTTCATCTCTCCTGATGGCTGCATAATATTCCATTGCTAATTTGTCTTTTTTAAATTTTGGGGCCATATCTGATGAGACTATTCCCAGATCTATACTCAGAAGTAATCCCATATGGTGTTCAGGGACCCATATGTAGTATCAGGGATTCAAACTAGGATTACTGCCATTGTGGCCACATGCCTTCTGGCCTTGATCCCAGGCTTCTTGCCAGTAACTGATGATTGGTGGGATAGACTATCCTATGCTATTCTATGAGCTCTTTCACTATTGGTGTTTATGTGGAGATAGCACAACCATTTCACATACTAAAGATACAAGCCTGATATTGGATTGATTTTACTTGCTGAGTGGAAGGCTCCCAAGCAGTAATTAGGGAGGTTTAGGGATCCCTCTAGCAATTCTCTGATAATCAAGGTGACAATTTATTGTAAGAGCCCAAGGGTACAGAGATGCTTGGGACTTGCAATGTGTAGTAGAGGGGAGGGTCTCCATGGCCATCCTGACAGTATTGGAACCCTCTAAACCCTCAAGAGCTCTAACCTCTGATGTTCAGGGGACCCATGTGGTTCTAGGAGATGAACCCAAGTTGCATACATGCTGGTCATACATCCTTACTGCTTTACTTTCTCCCAGCTTCTGGGCAGGAGATTTGACTTACTTTCTATGACCTCTTAATGAAGAAATTTATTATTATTATTATTATTATTATTATTATTATTTTGTTTTTTGGACTCAGGGATTACTCCTGGCTCTGTGCTCAGAAATCGTCCTGGCATGCTCAGGGTACCATATGGGATGCCAAGATTTGAACCACTGTTGGTCCTGGGTTGGCAGCTTGCAAGGCAAATGCTCTACCGCTGTGCTATCTCTCCAGCCCCAGATTTTTATTATTTACTATGATTCCTAAGAGTAACATTTAGTAAGCCATTTCTTCTATTATTTAATATTCAGGGGAAAACGTAGCAATGTAAAGCTTTTTCCATGACCCGTTGGAAAGCATATGGATAAACACTTATAAATGACACTACTGGGAGAGTATTGGTATTATAGAGTATTGGTGGAATACAGTGATTGTTGAAATCATGTATCAAATTAAATGTTAATAATACTATATTTAGGGGCTGGAGTGGTGGCGTAGTGGTAGGGCATTTTCCTTGCATGCTGCTGACTTAGAATAGACCATGGTTTGATCTCCGGGCATCCCATATGGTCCCCCAAGCCAGGAGCAATTTCTGAGTGCAGACCCAGGAGTAACCCCTGAGCATCACCTGTGTGCCTCCCCCAAATATTATTATAGTTATTTGGCTTTATTGACATGCAACACAATAGTTGAGTTTAAAACCTTGGAAGCACTGGATTTAGTTTATGATGACCTTTAGGGAGTTCTGATAGTCTTGCCAAGCTAATAAAATTATATAGCAATAAAGACTCAGAATGTTGCTCCATAAAAGAGGTAGATGAGGTTTGAAAGATGCTTTGCTTTTAGCTTAATCCATGAAAAACAAGGAAAGAAAGGGGGTGATTTGAGGGTCCTGGTTATGTCCTATATAGAAAAGTTTCAGAACTTCACATACTGATCTGGGTTTCTCAGCCATGCCCAGTTTTCCTGGTCTGATGCTTTCTGTGGTTCTTCCTCCACTCCAGGGAGGAAGCTAGAAGTTATTATCTGAAATATAAAAAATGTCTTTCCTTTAGATCCTTTGCCAGAATTCCATCATCATCTTGGAACAAAGAACATAGCTCTTTGAAATAAAGAACATCCACAGCTTACACAATTGGAAGAATTTCTTTGAACTAGATCAACCTTAGAGAATGAGCCTTCCTAGCAACAAATGCAGAGTGTGCAGTGTGAACGCAGACGTGGATGGGGAGTGTGCCTTTCTCTGGAGAGTGTTACTCTCTCCATTAAAGGATCATCTATACTCCTCTTTGCACCCTCTTGTTTAGGTGGGTGGTTTCTCAGCTTTCACAAAGCAGTGTCTCCACTGATAAAGGTAGGAGGAATGATGGAAAGCCAAATCCTATTTTACAACTGCCATAGGCATGAATAGGTGATCCAGGCAAGACCAGTCAGTGGATGTTGAAGTCAGTGAGGGAAAGATTGTTGAGGAGCAGACGCTTCACAAGGTGTTGGGAAGGTGTTGGCATTTGGGCATGCCAACTGCAAAGGGGAAAGAAGAAAATACAAAAGAAAAGTGATCTAATTCGAACAACTGAGCATCACTAGAAGGATAAGTAGATGTCCTGGTTCTGCTGACGTATTCCGGGCTGTAACTTGGGCAGTATTCTTGCCCCAAATGTTTAACCCGAATTTAATTAGAAAGAAATATTTTAGAAAATGAAACCTTTTGCATTTCAGAAAGCTAGCCATTAAAAACAAGTTTCTAGGGGCTGGAGCCTTAGCGCAGTGGTAGGCCGTTTGCCTTGCATGCTGATCTAGGACGGACCTTGGTTTGATCCTCAGCATCCCATATGGTCCCCCAAACCAGAAGTGATTTTTGCCTCCATCCATTTTTTTTTTGTTTTGTTTTTGGGTCACACCCGGCAGTGCTCAGGGTTACTCCTGGCTCCATGCTCAGAAATCGCTCCTGGCAGGCACGGGTAGAAGTGATTTTTGAATGCACAGCCAGTCATGTCACCAGACATGGCCCAAAAATCAAAAATAAATAAATAAACCAAATTTCAATATAAGTGACATCCAAAGGTGACACCACTGCAGAGTATTGGTTTTACAGAATATTGATGGATTACAGTAGCTGTTAAAATCATATATCAAATTAAATGTTACCTATTTGCTATTTTAATTTGACTCTGTTGACATGCCAACATTTAAAGAGACTAAAATAATAATGGTATTTAAATATGACCACATGTGACCTTTGGTTAGGGAAATGAGTATTTATTGAGTCATTGGGGAAACTTTGAACATGGGTTACATGCATGAATTTTTCCAACTGCTATAATTTTACAAATGATAGGATATATTCTCAGGAGATTCATTTTGAATTGTTTTATTAATTTTTTGGTTTTTGTTCACACCTGGCTGTGCTCAGGGCTTACTTCTAGCAATACTTCTGGCCTACTTCCTTGGTGTCAGGGATAGATCCAGGGATAGGTTTGTGCAAAGCCATCACCTTACCCTCTATGCTATTTCTCCTACCTCATTTTGAACTATTTAAGATATAATTTTCACTGATATTGTTCATATGAGCCATGCAAATATATGTGATACTACTTACTACCTATAATTTATATTGTAAGCAATAAAAGGTAAAATATGCAATGATTCAGATAAAATATACAACTTATGCATATTTTCTTTATACACATGTACTTATAGCCTGTACATATGGAAATATGACAACAATTTCTGAGTCTAGATGGAGGGTCTTATCATTATATTGTGATTGGAATCTTACTGAGGTTAGAAAGTTTTCAAAATAAAAAAATTGGGAAAGAAGTATTTTTGTGCTAAGAATGGAGTTGATATTTAAACTTATATGCATGAGATAATAATACTTTACTACTGCTGACTAAGCTAGATATTGCAGTCCTTGCAAGTCAGTATTCACAATCTGTTCAATGAGATTGATTCAGAAACTAGGAATGAAGTAGTTGGAGAGGAGAATAGGTCTACCCTCAGACACCTTTGTCTTTCTCTTTTGTTTCCACAATATTGACTTTCTCCTGTTGAGAGTCCTTAGCTCAAGGAATTGTTGTGAGAATTAATGAGATAATGTATGTGAAAGTGCTTTGTAAGCGGTGAATATAATGTCTTTATTTTCCTTTGTGTTTAGAGTTTAACGCACTGAATTGAAACATCTAAGGTGTTTTTTTCCCATATTCAACATTCCTAGAATATAAATCACATCAGTGACTTTACTATATATTCATTGTATATATTTATTTATTTTTATGACACATATAATTTAGAAATACTAAGCTTCTCTCATTTAGATGTGCTTAGTTCCCTCATGGCAGAACTCGAACAGCTTCTTGTGGTCTTGTTTGAATATAAAAACGTTTCAGGACAATGCCTATCTATAATCTATTAGCTTTTATAGCAACATAATAAAACTTCAGTTACTTTTTCATGTTCATTTCATCAGTTGTACTTGTGAAAAAAATTCTTTCCCTAGAGGTTGGAGAAAGAGCAAACAAACACTTTGCCATAAGTCAATAGAACATTAAAAAGAGAAAAAAAATTCAGTTGCTTTCTGTGTTATTAGCTTGGGATAATTTTAATTTTAAGTATGCTTTCAAAATGTTATTGGTAAACTAAGTGTAAGAATCAGTCTATGTGGAATACTCAGAATGAATGTGGAAAATAGAGAATAATTTTTTTCTTTCTGAGGGAGGCAGGCTGGAAATGGTGTATCTCAAGTGGTGATGTTTTGATATGACTGGAAGACTATAGAGAAAGAAAGAATGATAGTAAGGAAGAAGATGAGGAGAATTATTCAACTGGTATAGTAGCTCAAGTGTAATCTGTGGTGGGCACAGATTTGATTGGTAATAGCTGTTGGGGTTATCAGATTAGCCTAGTTGACTGACATTAGATTGTTGTCTTAAGGAGAATGTGATGCTAAATATTTAAATGACGATAATAAATGATAATAATAAATGACAATAATCAGATATGTATCAGGAGTGATATCAAGTGCTTTGAGTATGTTTTCTCTGTTAGAGCTCTCAATATTATATAAAGTGTATATATTTAATGCTTTTACAGATAAGCAAGAAAGGCTCAAGGGAATCAGATCATTTCCTCAAGGTTCACCCAGATTAATGCCAAGGTTGCTACTTTGAACCAAAGTGGTCTGACTCCAAGGTGACCTGACTCATTTAGACACCAGGAGTCTAAAGCTGATGTCTTTAAACTTGATGCTGGAAAGGGCAGATTGAGAAGTTTCGGTGATATTTTAGATGTAGTCATATTTTAATGATAAAAGGGAAAGGGTTAGAATTACTCTCAACTTAAAAAAAGCTAAAAATAGCTCATAATATACATGAATTGGCAGTTTCCAGACATTAGACAAGCAGCACAAGACAATAATCTTTCAGAGAGGGGAAACAAATGAGATGCATCAGTTTACTGCCTGAAGCATATTTTTTATGATCAGATATGCAACTTCAGCATATGCTTTCAATTGAGGCTATAGATAATAGAGGTCAGAGGGCAGGACATATAGGAAAAAAATTCCTTTAGAAATTTAGAGCAGTAGTACAGTGGATAGGAAACTTGCCCTGATGTAGCCAATTTGGATTTGATCTCTGGTACCACATGTGGTTCCCTGAGCCCACCAGGAACAATACCTGAGTGTAGAGCTAGGAGTAGCCCCTGGGCACTGTCAGGTGTGCTCCCCAGAAATGCCCCCGAAAGGAAACAATGGGTTAAAAATCCAATTTTGGTGAAAACTGTAATCATACATCCAAAGGTTCCCCAAAACTCAATAAGAAGAAAAATGATAAAACTACATCAAAGTATATCATTAAAATTAAAATAAAAGTGTATTTTAAGAGCAACCAGAGTAAAAACCCATTAGGAACAGAACAAAAGTAAAGTGAACAAACTGTTCATTAGAAACACCAACAGTTGAAAGGCAATGAACCAACATCTTTAAAGCACAAAAAGAAAACCTTTCAACTTAGAATTCTATATCAAGCTGAAATATCTTTAAAACAAAATAAGATGAAATAAAGACAAAGCTGAGAGAATTAATCATAATAACTGAGTGCCATCATAGGAAATGTGAAATGGGGGACACCAGGTAGAAGGAAAGTGATACAAAAGGGAAACCTGGGGATTTTCACAAAGGAATGAAGGACACCAGAAGAGCCCAAGATGAATATAACTACTGAGGTGCTGTGTTTTTTTTTAAATGATTTTAGTTGGTTAAAGAAAGTGGGCAGCAGCATATTGTGAGGTACTGTAGAAATCAATTAGTTGACCATTGCACAGAGGAGAGGAGGTCAAGAGAAGCATAGATTAGAATATCTATGATATATAGATTGATGTATTTTATGTAATGTTTAGAGTGGTATAATAAACTTGTAGGAAAACTGTGACAAGGTAAAAATGTATATTATATGTCCTAATGAACCCACTAAAGAAGCAACAGATACAACTGTTAAGTCAAGAAAATGATAATAAATCATAAAAAACTTTAAATGCAAAAGAGGAAATGGAAAACAAATGGATTGTGAAAACAGAAAACATTATGATGGTATATTTAAGTTCAACCATGTCAATATTTTTTATTAAAAGCAAGGGGTTTAAGCTCTGCCAATTAAAAAGTAAATTTTATGGTTGGAATAAAAAAAGCAAGACTCACATTATGCTAACTCTAAGAAATCCACTTTTAGGTTTTGTCCCTCCCAAATAATGCTCAGGGGAACCAGGTCCCTTCATAACTATTCTTGACCACTGTTCAATGTGAGAATCTGAGGATATGTGCCATCTGGTGTGGTACTCAGGGGACCTCCAGGGCCATATCCAATGAGTGATAGGGAGACTCTGTGTACTGGTGATTGTGCTGTTCGACTGCATGCAAAGAATGTTCTTTAACCCTTATGTAATATCTAACCCAGAAATCCACTTAAAATATAAGGCTATACATGGATTATAAATGAAAGACTGAAAAAAGATGTATATCAACATTAGTTCCAAGAATGCTGGAGGGATTATAGACATATAAAACAAATATATTTCTGAGCAAGGACTATTTACCTGGAATAAAGAAAGCAACTTGAAGATGATAAAGGAGCCATTTAAGGAAAGGGTTATAGCAACTGTGAATGTGATTGAAGGTCATAACCCTAAATTTAAAAGAGAAATCGCAAATCCATAATTACATTTGGAGATTTTAACACCTCTCAATAATTATTGGAACGTGTGTACAGAAAATCAGTAATAAATCAAATTCTGAACAGCACTCTCAATAGCATGACCTAATTGACATTTAAAGAACATTTACAATCAGCATCTGCAGAATATATGTTCTTTTTCATTGCATTTAGAACCTTACCCAAGACAAGTGATCTTTTGGGATATAAAATAAGTCTCAATTTAGGGGGTGATTAACTGTCACAAAGTGCAGCAAGATTAAATTAGAAATAAACTACAGAAATATTCCTGTAAAATCATTAAATATATTTTTTGAATTTCGTTTTGGCTGTGCTAAAGTTTTGTGCTAGCTTTGTACTCAGGGACCACTTCTGGTGAGTTTTGCAGAATATGGAGTGATGGGAATGGAACTCAGTCCTACCATGTGCAAGGTACACACTTTACCAGCGGTAATATGTCTCTGACTCCATAAACCACCAAATATTTGGAAGCAATATACCATACTTTTAGCTAAGTATTAAAGAAGAAATTACCAGTAAAATGGGAAATATTTCAAATTGAATGAAAAATGAAAACACATTATAATTTAAGAGTTCCCAATGAAACTGTGCTTAGATATTGCATTAAATAATTGCATTAAACATGCCTATATTGGAAAAGTAGGAAACTCTAACATCAGTGACTTGGATTTATACCATAAGTAACTAGGAAAGGAATAGCATGTTAAAGTCGAAGTAAGCAGAGAACAGAAATAAATTACAAGAATTTAAATCAATGAGATAGCAAGGTAAGAAAATATTGGAGGACATCAATGAAAATAAAAGCCAGACTTTTGAAAAGAAAATTGACAAATCTTAAGCTATAATGATTAAGAAAAAAAGGGAAAGCATATATAGTCAATAACAGAAATAATAGATGGGTCATTACTGCAGAGTCTACAGATATTGAAAGGATAAAAAATACAATTCCATATCAACACTTTTGTCAACTTTTAGATGAAATGCAAATAGCTCTTTAGAGACATATATTTCACAGAAACTTCTTAAGTAGAAAAAGACTTGAATAACTATATTTCTAACAAAAGTTTAAATTTGTATTCTTAAATATTCCCACAAAAAATCATACATAGTTGCTTTCGCTGGTAAAGTCCTCAAGCATTTAAGGAAAAAATAGCAATACTGCATGAACTCTTTCAGAGTATAGTAGCAATTATGAAAATTATGAATACAGATGCAAAAGTTCTTAAAATTTTATCCAGTAAAATTCAACAATATATAAAAAGAATCAGGGAGCTAGAGAGATAATACAGTGGGTATGGTGCTTGCCTTGCAGTTGACTGAGGCATGTTTAAACCCTGTCTGCCTTCCCATATGGCCCCTTAAACACTACCAGGAACAATTCCTGAGTTCAGAGATAGGAGTAATCCCTGAGCATTTTGGGTGTGACCCACAAACAAACAAACAACAACAGAAGAATCACAACCACATAAGGTTTATCTTAGAAATTCAAGTTTTATTTAAAATAGTGAAAAAAAATCACTGGTATTCTTATCAGCAAAGTGAAAAAGAAAAACTATAAATACATCTTAACAACTATAGAAAAAAGCAAAAAGCAATTTGATCTAGCAATGAGAGATAAAAGGAATTTTTTTTATTTATCATAAATAGGAAGATAGCATCATTTGGGGGGGGGGATAAAGGGAAGAAGGCTCTTAAGTGGAGCTCATGAGGTCAAGGGCCCCACTGTTGATTCTTGGCCAACTATATTGCTGGTTTAGGGCAGGACCCCAGGATCCCCACTTCTCAGTCCTTGAGGATTTGGAGATACCTGGGCCACCCCTGTGGTGTTGGGTGATCTCCAGGTCCATACTTAGCAGTTCCTAGTGACTTCCAGAGCTACAGCTGGTAGTGGTGCCAGTACTTGGAGTGATGCCAATAATCAGACCTGAGTTAGGCTCATGGTAGGCATGCAACTTAACTGCTGTTTTCTCTCCCAATCCTGTGATAACCTTTAGTAGTAAAAGATAAAAAAAAACTTACCCTATGATGAGGAGCAGGCTAAGGAGGACTGGCTTTCACAACTTTGATTCAATATAGTAATGGAGGTCCATGCAATAACTAACGCAATACAAAAAGCAATAGCTTGAAAAATGAGGGTGTTTTCTTTCCTCAGTGTGATTGTGTAAATAATTGCAACGAATCTAATAAAAATACTAGAATTAATCAGTGAGCTAAACAAGATTGTAGAATATAAGATTAACCAATATATCAGTGTTGCCTTTATAAAACATAAATGATTTGTGGGGCTGGAGAGATAGCACAGTGAGGAGGGCATTTGCCTTGCATGTATTGACCCAGGTTCAACCCCTGGCATCCCATATAGTCCTTTGAGACTGCTAGGAGTAATTCCTGAATGCAGAGCCAGGAGTAATCTGAGAATTGTTGGGTGTTCCCCCCCCCTCAAATAACTAAACGTTTTGTATTTCTATGTACTAATCAGCTATTGGAACTTTAAATCAATAGAATTTCAAGAGCAAAAAAAATTATGAAATACATTGGGATAAGCTTAACAAAAGATGTATTAGCCCTTATACTAAAATATAAAAATTGTTGCTGATAAAATTTATTACTGTCTAATGATTGGGTAAGTATACCATGTTCATAGATGAGAAAACTCAATGTTATGCCAATTTACCCAATTGATTTATAAAACCAATATTATCCCAGTTGAAACGCCAACTGCCTTTTCAATATTATTTGACTTTCTGATTTAAAAGTAAAATTTGGAAAGAGTAGGATTGCATCACTGTTCTTAACGAGGTTGGTATCTCATAAATACAAAAACTGACTTGGGATGGACCATAGACTTAAATGTAAGAGTTAAGATAAATTTCTAAAGAAACCATAGAAGGAAATTTAGTGACTACAAGTCAGCCAAATATTAAAATATTGATATAAAATTAAAAAAATTGATACCAATATACAAAATTTTAAAAATATGGTAAAATGGACATCATGAAATGAAAATTGTTTTCTTTTCAAAAGACACTATTATGAAAATAAAACAGGAAGTTATAAGCTCAGAGAAAACATTTGCAATAGCTGTATGAAACAAAAGACCTGTAGAATACACTTAATAAAGGGATAGGAGAGATGGGGCCCGGGAGATAGCAAGGAGGTAAGGCGTTTGCCTTTCATGCAAAAGGTCATCGGTTCGAATCCCGGTGCCCCATATGGTCCCCCGTGCCTGCCAGGAGCAATTTCTGAGCATGGAGCCAGGAGTAAACCCCTGAGCACTGCCGGGTGTGACTCAAAAATCAAAAAAAAAAAAAAAAAGGGATAGGAGAGATAGTATGGCAGGTAGGGTACTTGCTGTGCACTTTGTTGACCTTTGATTCAATTGTTGCACTATAAATATACCCCAAAGACAGAAAACTTGGGACAATTGGGTGCTTGCTTTGCTTGTGGTTGACCTGGGATTGATTTTTGGGACTCCATATGGAATTTCAGCTCTGCTAGGAGTAATTTCTGAGTATAGAACCAGGAGTAATCTCTGAACATCACCAGGTATGGCCTCCAAACAAAACAAAAACAAGAAAGAAGATAGAAAATTCAAAATTAAAAATGGGGAGGAAATGAGGCTGGAGAGATAGCACAGCACAGTGGTAGAGCATTTGCCTTGCACAAAGCTGATCCAGGACCAATGATGGTTTGAATTCCGGCATCCCATATGGTTCCTAGAGCTTGCCAGGAGCAACTTCTGAGCGCAGAGCCAGGAGTAACCTCTGAGCACCACTGGGTGTGACCCAAAAACAAAACAAACAAACAAAAATGGGCAGGAAAGTATACTTTTTTTTTAAAGCCCCAGCTAGTCATTTAGTAAGCTTAAAGTAAAATCCCAGTAAGACATCACCACACTCCTGTTAGAATAACTAATATTGAAAAGATTGACCACAACCAAGAGCTGAAAAGGAAAACTGTCACCTGCTATCTATAAATAAATAAAATGGTACAAGAAATTTTGTTAATTTCTTGAAAAGTTGGACACTGTACCTGCAAACCCCTGTCTTTCTACTCTAAGTGAATTATCAAAGAGAAATAAAGCATATCAGCATAACATATGTTATTTGCAGACTGATGCGTATGTCCATACGGCTTTATTTTGAATAGCTGAAAACTGTAAACAACCCAAATGTCTCTGGGTGACTGGATAAGTTTATGTTGTAATTTTATGTTGTAACTGCTCAACAGCAAAAATATTGGTACAATCAACAATATGGATGACTCAAAATAATTACACTGAGTGACAGGAATCATACAGTATTAGGTATACTCTGTCTATTTATGTACACTTTAGTGACATTCTAGAAAATGCTAACTTAGGGTTAGAAGAAGGTTGGATCCATGTGTCAGATTAAGTTTGATCTTCAGTGCTACAGGGCCTCAGAACCTCACCTACTATAGTTTTAGAGGCCCCCAACCACTACTAGGGAGGTCTGACTAATCCCCAGCACTGCAGTGTTGGAACAGTACTACATCCTTTGCCCCTGGCATTGATTCACAGCCAGGTTGACTGAGTATCTTTGGGAGGGGCCCTGGGTCCCCTGAGGATCATTTTTGAAGGCCTCTCCCAGCAAATCAAAGCCCAAAACAAGAAAATTCAATCTTCTCTTCTCACAACAGAAAACACTGGTAGGTCTTTGAATTTGGGTTGGCGGGGGGGAAAGGAACGAGAATAATACAAAGTCACACGAGGATATGTGATGATGGAAATATTCATTATCTTGATTGTGGTTGATGGTTTCATGGGCATACATATGTCAAAACCCATTAAATTATACACTTTACATATGTGCTTTATATTGTTTGCCAATTATACCTCATTAAATCTGTACAAAGAATCCTTATGCCCTCGGTGAAACACATTAACTGCTGTGGTGGAAGCCTAGACATTTGGAACAGATGAGACTTTCGGTTGTGAATTTCATCGTCACAGAGAAGTAAAGGATTTGTTGGGGAGCGTCACACACCATTGTCAGAAGCCTTATCAAAACACAGGGCACATGACATGCTCCCCCCAAGAAAGCAGTTCCAGGAAGACAGGCATGTCCAGTCCATCTGCGTGGCCTCCACTCCACTTGCTTCTGTTTTCTACCCTCTGCCGCTTTAGTAAATTTATGCCGGATCGCTGAAAGCAGGATGTTTCCAGAGCTGAATTATAGATGAGAACTGCTTCGCTTTCTTGCTATAGTGGAAAGATATGCTCAGTGAGTGGTAGATCTTATTACAATTTCCACTTATTGAAGTTTTGGGAGTTTTCCTTTGGGTACAAAATTGTTTTACTGATATGCTAGACCAGTCAATGGGAAAGCATCTGAGGTGAAAGGCAGATGATTGGGGTACATATTTTTATTTTACACTAACCAGCAGCTTAAATAAGAAGCACCTCTCTCTGACCAGGCTTGGCTCTGATGTTCCCATCCTTGTGTCCCCCTCTGTGCCCACTCTCCCACCAATGACAAATCAAAACAAAAACATATCCCCACCACTTCTGTGCAGGTTGTTTTGGTCAGAACTGTGACTTGGCCATACATAGCTGCAAATGAGGTGTTATTTTGGAAGAACAGAGTAAAGGTCTTATAGGGTGATTAACTAGTTTAGCCACAGGGCAGGATCTAAGGAACAGTGGAGTGTTTGTTTTAGAGAGGATTTGAAGTCAAAAATACCCCTAGTTTTCTGTTGTTCCATCCTTTTTCTGAGAGTAAAGAAAACTAGTGCACCACTTCTGTTTTGGGCTGGGAGAGAAAGAAATAACCTTCTCTGGGGCCCGGGAGATAGCATGGAGGTAAGGCGTTTACCTTTCATGCACAAGATCATCGATTCGAATCCCGGTGCCCCATATGGTCCCCTGTGCCCGCCAGGAGCAATTTCTGAGCATGGAGCCAGGAGTAAGCTCTGAGCACTGCCGGGTGTGACCCAAAAACCAAAAAAAAAAAAAAAAAAAAAAAAAAAAAAAAAAAAAAAAAAAAAAAAAAAAAAGAAAAAGAAATAATCTTCTCTAACAGTGCATCTTGGTACTCAATGATTCATCCCTAAATCTACAGAATGTTCCAGTGCAAACCTGAGCTGGCTACAAGGGACATCTGAGGGACACGGGCTGAAAGGGTATTATTACCATTGCAAAACTTAGATTGCAGTTTAGTCATAACCAAGAACTTCCTAATGCTCTTTAAAAAATTTAATTCAAGTTTTGTGAAAAACAAACCAAAAAAACCCCACCTGAATTAAATCTTCACTTTTACCAGGGGAGTCTGGCGGAAACTGAGTCATCCAAGGGTACCATCTCTTAATCTATATATTTACCTATATTATCTACTGATCTCTTCTCTATTATCTATATATACATCATGTGACAGTTCTGTATAATGAGTAAAATTGTGGGATATATTTGCTCAGATAATCCAAATGATAGGTTTGTCATATATTTCTTTGCCTAGATGGTCCATTTCTTTTGCAGAAAATTAGAAATATGCTAAAAACACAAACATATAAGAAGCATCTAAGAACCTTTCCTCTCTAAGCCCTCTATGCAGAGAATTGCCCTTTTTCTGTTGATGTCCTGAGGTTGGGGACCCTCTCAGAGTCCACGGATATTGGGCTTGCCACGTCCTAAGAGCCATGCCTGGGATTTTTATCTCTTCTCTGGGGTGCAAAAGAGTTGCCTAGCAACCTTGATTCTCCAGGCTCTCACAGTGCTGCCAGCCTGAGCTGACAAAGGAGCGGAGTTGGAGGGTGAGAGTCTCATTTCTCAGCTCCTTGGCTGTGGTGAGAAGGGGACGAAGGAAGGAGAGGCACATGGGATGAAAGTCCTATCAGCAGTGAGGCCGAGAAGCAGAGGTGGATGGAGGTGGAGTGTGGTTGGGAACCTCTTAACTTGTGGTGCCTGTGAGCTGGCTTGGAGGATGCAAAAGGGCAAAGCCTGGAGGCCTCATTAGTAGAGAAAGTTAAGTGCATACCTTGATCCTGCAGGGTGCAAATGGAAGTTTCTGGAGTGTTCTTTTTTTGGAGGGTTAGAGGGGTGTTTGGGCCATACCTGGCAGTGCTTAGGGGTTACTCCTGACTCTATGCTCCAAAATCATTCTTGGCAGGCTGAGGGGACCATATGGGATGTTGGGGATTGAACCTGGGTCAGTCTTGGGTTGGCTCATTACAAGGCAACTGCCTTACCCACTGTGCTCTTGCTCTGGCCCCTGGAATATTCTTGTTCTATAAGAGGATATCTGAAGGCTTTTGATCCACATATCCACCTATCACCCTGCATGCAGCTCTTTTAGTTTATCAACAATCCCCAAATGGTTCAAGCTGCTTCTTATCATTTCAAAGTGTTTATTTTTTTGTCTTGTTTGCTTTTGATTTTTGGGCCACCCTCAGCAGTCCTCAGGGCTTATTCCTGGTCCTACACCCAGGAATTAGTATCAGAGGTACTGGGAGACCATCTGGGATGCTGGGAATCGAACCCAGGTTGGCCATGCCCAAAGTAAGAGCCCTCTCCTCTGCACCATCATTCCAGCCCCAGCCATTTCTAAGTGTTTAAATAGGTGCCAAAAGGCAGCCACTTGTAGCCAGTTTCGAACTGGCTCCTTGGTGCTTTGTGGGGCATGGCTATGGCTCCTGGGAATGAGCTGCAGGGCTGGAGATCAACTTCATATTGGAAATACTACCAGTCCCTGGTTCACATTTTTTCCTGGCTCCTTCCGTCATTTCCTGGAGTGAGAATGGAGGCGCGTGTGTGGAGCACTCAGAGGGGGTGTTTCTATGGGGGGCGAGGGGGAGATTTACCTTCTTTCATCTTAGATGCAGCCCCAGCTCTTTGTGGAGCCGTTTTCTGAAGGGAATCAGATGAGTTTTTCGGAGCTGAAGGAAGTCAGAAGATGGAATAAATAAAAGCTGAGAG
>PVKC010023508.1:0-17249 GCA_004027635.1 Crocidura indochinensis
GGGGGGGGGGGGGGGGGGGCTTCACTGAAAACTAATGGTTGCAGGAGGGAAAGAATAAGCAGAAAGTTCTTGTAGGAACTTGGGTGGTAGAAACAGAAATAATTCTACATATACAGAGATGTGAAGTTATACAACCTTAACTCTCTTGTGCTGACCATGTTGTAAATTACCTAAGCAAAATAGTTACTTAGAGATTTTTTTTTTTGTTTTCTGTTTTTGGGCCACACCCAGCAGTGCTCAGGGGTTATTCCTGGCTCCAAGCTCAGAAATTTCTCCTGGCAAACACGGGGACCATATGGGACACTGGGATTCAAACCGATGACCTTCTGCATGAAAGGTAAATGCCTTACCTCCATGCTATCTCTCCAGCCCCGCTTACTTAGAGATTTTTAAAAGGCTTCTTTCCATTTGAACCTTGTCTGTCCTGACCTTGAACCCTCGTGCATTCATTAATAGATTATTTTCAGAATTTCAAAATTGATTTAGCCCTAGGGAGCCAGGAGGTGGCGCAGGAGGTAAGGTGCCTGCTGCCTTGCCTAGGACGGACCACGGTTCGATCCCCTGGTTCCCATATGGTCCCCCGTGCCTGCCAGGAGCGACTTCTGAGCGCATAGCCAGGAGTAACCCCTGAGCGTCACTGGGTGTGGCCCAAAAACCAAAAAAAAAAAAAAAATTGATTTAGCCCTAGAATTTGCCTGCATTCTAGCATGAGTTTAAAGTGGTTGGGGCTTCAGTTTGTTGGTATATTTATTTGCTTGGGTTTTGAAGTCCCACCTGGCAGTGCTTAGGCATATCACTTCTAGTAGGGCTCAGGGAACCATATGAAGTACCGGGTGTTGAACCTGAGTCAGCAATATGCAAGACAAGCAAGTACTATGCCCACTGTTCTAGCTCTCCAGCTCCAAATGAAGGTTTTCATTTTTAATTTGTTCTGGGTGCTTGTGTGGGTTTTTTTCTTTATTTTTATTTTGGAGCTTTATTCAGAGATTCTCATGGGTTATACCTGGAATTACTCTTGGGATGCCAGGGATTGAAACCTGGGTCAGTCACGTGAAAGTGACTTTACCTTCTGTACTATCACTCCAGTCCAATGATGAGTTTTTTGAGTGTGGGTTGTAAGCATGTTTCATCATGTGAGCCCTATAAAAATGATGTGCTGGACTCCAGAGTCCAGAGACTCAGAGTAGAAAGCATGAAGCACAACTTTGAATCTCTTACCCTGGATAGCCCCAGAACTGGCTATGGGAATATTAGATAAGAATTGTGTCAACATTCCTGAGACATTTAATTTAGGCATCCTGAAGGCCAAAAGGAAGCACAAGTCTGCACAAGTCTAGACCAGACTTAAATGCAAAGCTCCTGGGAGATCCACCTCTCCCATTTTCTGGAGACAGAGTTGGAACAGAGAATCCCCCTGATCCCATTACCCATTACTCAGCAGTGTACTAAAATAATGGTAGTGAGACTAGAATTCTGAGCCACTCTCCCCTTTCAGTCCCAAGGCACTTCCTCTACTCAGATCCATTCAGACTCTCAATTGCACCAAAAATATTGCTACAATTCATGTTGTTTACTCAGCCACTGAGCCTCAATGTGCAAATTGTCTTTAAGTATGTGCTGACCACATTCCACCTAGAAAAACAAAAGTTTTGTGTACCTGACTCACCACCCTGCTGCGAACAACCTAAATTATTAATATCCAAATAATCGGGCATGGTGAACATTCCTGATAAATGAGACTCAACTGTCAGATTTTAGGGATATAATAAATGAGCTCCAACTATCAGGTATGGGGTAGCTGAAGAAACTGAAATGGAAGATTTCTACACAAAAAATGGTCTCAGACATGTGATAGCGGTTCTTGGTTCTTGATCGCAATTTTTGAAATTAGAAAAGATAAACATCAAATTCCCTACTGGAAAATTCAATTGTTCTTGCTGTTGTAACGTTAGCCTCAAGCTTCCTATCTGTGAATTTAATAACTAAACATCTTAACTAATACAAATGTGAGATTTACTGAAGACTCCAGTAGAGGAGTCGGCAGGAATCTGAGGGCCTTTCCAATGCTTAGCTCAGTTCCTCCCCCTAGTGGTCACCGAGGGGATGTGCCTGCACCTAGTGGCATTTCTTCAAGGGACTCTTGCTTCAACGACATAGAGAAGAGGTATTGAGAGGAATACACGATGCCAGTGAAAAGTGACTCATCTGCATTCATCAGTGATCTCCACTTACTTCTACTTCCTACTGTTCTGCAACTTCTCCCTTGTAACCGTCTACATTGAGTGTATTTTTAATTACAAAATGGCTGAGCAGATTCCATATGAGACAGAAACTCTACATATCTTAAGAATTCAATGTATGGTTAGGCCACAAGGGCAGTGGCAGGTAAATATCATAGAGCATTAAACCACCGTATGAGCATTACCCATGCAGGTAAATCAGGTCGCGTAGGCACCTCTTTGGTGCCTCATGGTGTTGTGTACATGTTCTCAGCTTCCACCAAACCATCCTGCAATTTTTATAAAGTGGAAGGGTGAAACAGAAAACACTTTATCATAATAGGTTCTGGATGCATTCCACTGGAGGCACAGATGGATGTTGTTTTGATGGGCATCTACTGAATTTCTCCTAGAGTAGAAAATGCATCCCCTGGATTTTACAACAGTCTTGATTTTGGCTTATTTTTCCACCAACTGTCTATGCACCTTGAAATCTTATCAACTTGATGAGAGGATGCCCTCATCCTTCTGTCCTAGTCATAATTCAGATAATCCATGCCCCCTATCAACTTTCTTGTGTTGATTTTACTGTCGTAAACCAATCAGAAACAATAGCTGTTATTTATGGCCCCTGAGAGCTATTTATACCATCTTCAAACAAACCAGGAGAAACCCACATAAAACCACTCTTGAATAATTTCTAGCTCTCTCACTCTCTCTTGCTCTATTACTCGCACACACACACACCCCTAAAATATCAAAATAATTAAAGTAAGCAAAAAAATAATATTTGAAGAATGAGTTTCTTGATAACGTCAAAACAAAAGATGCAGAAGTGAAGTGAAGAAACAATATTGTTTCTGGAGTTGGATGTCAGGCATTCTGCCACTGTCACTCCTGGACTGGCTCAAAGTGTGCTATTAGAACTGAAGCCACTAAATATGAGCGCTTCAAGGAACTCTGACATCACAGTTTAGTATTTGACCCTCACATGGACAGGGAGTGCCTGCTACTCTCGTTTAAATAATACTCTTTCATCTGCTGTCTTGCGAAAGCTCTTTCCAACTACCACTGTATTCCATCTTTGAAACTGCACATTATTATACCCTTCCTTGATGCACTCTTCTAAACACCTGACCTCTGTGAAAAGCCATGTCTGAAGGAAATACAAGTTGGCTATGACAAAGTGAATTCCAACTATCAAGGTAATTTACAGAGAGCCTGAGAGGAAGGATGGCCTGAGAGAACACAGCCTGTTAACATTAACATGATTAACATTGGTCCTCACAGAACATTGAGAAGACATCACAAAGCCAGACACCAGATAATGAACATGTCCAAATCAGACACTTTTAAGCCTTACATATTTTTTCTTCAATCCAATCATTTTCACAGACTTGAAAAGTTTACAGAAACTTTAGAGGTTATAGACATTTTTTATGCCAGTGACTGTGGAGGCCACACTTAGTAGTGCTGAGGGGTTTGAAATTTTGTGTCAGAGATTAAGCCCAGGATTTCTCACAACAAAGCACAAATATAGATGGAGTACTACAAATTATATAGTGTAGATAGAACCTTAAAAGATAGCATAGACAGAGCCTACAATGGTGGTCTATCTACCACAGAAGCCATATATCCAAGCCTTCTAGTCATGTCTAATGAAACTTTCCAAGCAGAAGAGAGGCTGTGCTCTAGTTAAAATGACTGGAACCCAGCTAGAGTTCAAAGCTATGCTTTCCATAGTCAGGATTTGACTCCTGGTAAAGTTATTTTTCAAGTGGACATAGAGGAACCAGGGACAGCTAGGATGTGAGTCTGAATCCTCCACACTCCAACATAGAGGGTAAGCAGGAAAAAAATTCCCATGGACCTCAGCCCTTGTACATTAAAAGGCAATTGTTGGGGTTCTAAGTGGGCCATTTATGTAGGCCTCTCCGACATCAAAGTCCCCTTATCAATCCATAAATTTAGCTTTTCATCCACTGATAGGGCATTTACTTCTAATTAGAGGTCAGATTTGTCTCTATTCTTCTAGATGAAAGAAAAAAAACATATGGCTGGAGAAAACGTACAAGGGTTAATACATATGGCTGGCGCTGGTTCACTCCCTGGCATGGTATAGTCCCCTGAACACTCCCAGAAGTGATCCTGAGCACTGATTCAGTAGTAATGCCTGAGCACCATCAGGTATGTGCCAAGTCTTCCCCCATGGTCCTAAAAAGAGAAAATTCTTTACATTATTTTTTCAGCGTGGAAGATAGTTTGGTAAGATTCTTCAAAGTATGCTCTTCTGTTCCTTGCTTGAATGCACTGCCATGCGGTAAACTCACAGCATTTTGAGGAGTGCCACCCTCACTAAAATTCATGGCTCACAAAGCAGACAGTGATGTGGCCCTGCTCATCTATGGATAGATGTACTTGGGGACCAGAGAGATAGTACATTGGATAGTGCACTTGCTTTGAGCATAGCCAACCTGGGTTCTATCCTCAGTATCCCATATGGTCCCCTGAACACTACAAGGAAAGACTCCTAAGTACAGAGTCAGAAATAAGCACAAACACCACTAGGTATGGTCCATAAACAACAAATAATAATAATAATCCATTAAATATTTGGATAGTGCTGGCATAGATCAGGCTCTGAGTACCTGGAGAATTACCAATGACCCTCCATACCATGGACATTTTAGTATGGGGGCCATGAACTGCAAGTCTGTTAAGGTCATTCTAGGTGAGGACCAACTCAGGGTTTCCTAGTGCCAGAGCAGAGCTCTAGGTTCCCTGGACCTGGCTGATTTCCCACTCATCACACCTAGAGACACTCACAGCTCAATCCCTGGGCTGCTCCTCGGGAGGAAGGCTGGAAAGAAACCTGTATGGTGAAATGACTGTTGGTTTGCTGTTAGCTCCAGCGTTCTTCATCTATTGGCACCTAGAAACACTCTCATAAATATGCCTGGTTGAGACATACTTCCTGCCCAACTCTGAGAGCAGAACCCAAAACAGAATGCTAGGGCCAAAGCGAACAGCCAATTTATTCTCTCCTCAGAGGGGCGGGTATAGCACGGGCCAGGCCACAGATGCCAGAAAATTCCCTGGCTCGGCAACTGCTAAATCAAATATTCTGCTTAAACACAGCTTCAATCTGTATGACTTTTAGATTTTTCACTCTGGAATTTCTTAAAAGCAAATATTTTTCTTAAAAACGGAGAGCATTCTCTGCATGTGTGAAAAAAACACATGGGGGAAGGGGATCACAAAGGTGACTGAAGTTGGACTAGATTGACAGTTGCCCAACTATATTATGAATTGGAGGGGAGTTGGTCCCAAAAAGTACTTGGGAGGGCTGGATGCCCACTGGTGACTTTCAACCTTGACTGGAAGGCACAAGGATGTGGTATTGAGCAGTGGTGCTAGGGATCTCCCTATACCTCCATGACTTAGAGGGACATTGTGGACCAGGATTGAACACTGGTCGAAAGAATGTTAGACGTGTACACTAATCACTGCACTAACTATTGTCCTCCAATAGTTTGGGAGACTATGCTCAATGGTGCTTATGGCTGACTCTTAGCTCTGTGCTAAGAGACTGCTCCTAATGGAACTCAAGAAACCATATGGGATGCCAGAGATGGAACCTGGGTCAACTACAAAACAAACACCCTATCTTCTTTAGCCCCTCAATAATTATTTTGGGGTCCCATACTCCATTTGTTTGAGGCCATACTCAGTAGTTTTCAGAGATTATTCCTTGTTCAGCATTCAAAAATTACTCCTGGCAGGCTCAGGAGACCATATAGGATGCTGGTTGCATGCAAGGTAAATGACCTCCCTGAAGTACTATCACTCCAGCTCTGATTTTTTCATCTTTTAATTATGAGCAAATTTGTAAATCACAGTGCTTTCAATAGAAGTTTTGTTTGTTTGGTTTTGGGTTTTTTTTTTTTTTTTTTTGGTTTTTGGGCCACATCCGGTGCCGCTCAGGGGTTCCTCCTGGCTATGCGCTCAGAAGTCGCTCCTGGCTTGGGGGACCATATGGGACACTGGGGGATCGAACCGCGGTCCGTCCTAGGCTAGCGCAGGCAAGTCAGGCACCTTACCTCTAGCGCCACCGCCCAGCTCCTCAATAGAAGTTTTTAAATAAATACAGAGACCAACATATATCTGCAAAGAACTAAACATCATCAATGCAGCAGAAAGAAATATTGACTAGTAGATTCACAGCTACAAAAGTATTCGCTAAGTAAAGCACAGCACAATTCATGAATAGCTATACTGGGTGTTAATCAATCACCAGCTTTAGCAACTCACACACGTCTAAACCTGAGTTGAGTTTCAGACCCATCTCATGGGCCTTTGGATCTAGTTAGTATAAAATAGCACTTATCATACAGTAAGCCCTCACCTAAGGTCATCCAGAGGATCCTGTAACCTGCATCTTTAACTAAAATACCATACAAGTAAGTCAATTTGACTACAAGTTAACTGAGAGCAACAAGAGTTCAGTTCCTACAGCAGTTTTCTGATCCTAAACATCATCGAACCATCTAATGAAAGCCCCAAGATGACCTCACTAGATCTAAGCTCTGTCGGACACAATTAGAGAGAACCCACATCACAGCTTTGCTCTCTGTCCTTGACCCTGATGGACATTGTCAACAAGAGTGTCAACTTCAAGAGATGGGCCTGTGTCCAAAGGAACTGGGCTGAGCTTACAGACGTGAGTCACCTCAAAGATGTTCGGTGACCACTCCAATACTGCCAACCAGACAGGGCCAGCACAGGTGGGATATTAGTGACTTCTTTCAAATCCTCTTCATCCTCCAATAAGATAATACCTCCCTGGTCAGAGTGCAAAAGAACTTGTTCTCCTTTCTATTGTCCCAGAATCCTATTTTCAGCAACATGTCTTTATTTTGAAGGTGACCACCATCAGCAGAGAAGGTTTTCAGAACAACGATTCGGGGAGCAAGATCCTTATTCAAACTTGTGGATTAGAAGGAGCATCTTCCAGTGTGAAAGGCTCAGCAACCCGAGAAAAAGTAGGGTTCAGGTGCTGTGGCATTAAAAGAAAAGCAGCCCTTGGTGGAAGCCAACAGAAAAGGTCAAAAAAAGGCTGCGATATCCCTTTGGACCATGCATTTATGGGAAGGAGATTGCTATATATAAGAGAATATGTAAAGAAGAGAAATATTTCAGGCCAGAGAGATAACACAATGGGAGGGCATTGCTTTGCATGTGGCCAACCAGCATCTCAAATGCTCTCCAGAGCCTGCCAGGAATAATTCCTGAGTGCAGAACCAGGAGTAATCCCTGACCATCGCCAAGTGTGAGGCAATGGCTCCCCACCCAAATAAAAAAAGGAACAGTTCAAAATGACTACCTATAATAATGAAAAGAAAATTCCAATTGTAATAGTGTTCTTTCAGGTGACAGATCAGACCTCTACAGTTTATAACAAACATCATAGAAAAATGAAAAAGAAAAGAAAGAAAGAAAGAAAGAAAAAGAAAGAAAGAAAGAAAGAAAGAAAGAAAGAAAGAAAGAAAGAAAGAAAGAAAGAAAGAAAGAAAGAAAGAAAGAAAGAAAGAAAGAAAGAAAGAAAGAAAGAAGAAAAAGAAAAAACTTTTCAGCTTTTTACCAAATTCATTCACCAAGAATCCTATTAATCAAATACATACCCATATCTTTCACACAGCACGCAAGAAAATTTCATGCAGACAAAAAGATGAACTCTAGCACATGATCAGTGAAGTCCTGGACCAACTGTCTTGGGAATTTAAATTATTCCTACAGGCTGAAGAGGATGTTTCTAGTTAATTCCAGCCCCCCAAAAAAGTGTCTTCCTTGAATTTTTCATTTCTAAATTCTTTTCCAACTTAAAACAACTCAGACTTGAACCTATAATGTCAAATACTAACTCTTTGCATTCCTACTCCCCATATGTCTCCTCAATTGGGAGCATCATTTAAAGAAAGTAAGCCAAAAACCTTCATTGTGTTCAATAATGTAGCAGAATATAAATAGTACCAATTTTATGATTTACAAACAGAAGTTGACATTTCAAGTTTTAAGCATGGCACTTGGTCTGGTTGTGTCAAAATAACAACATGGGGAAAATAATTCTCAGAATATAAAAAAAAGATAAACTCGTTTTTCTATAAATATATAACTGTCATATTTCTGAACATTAAAGAGTGTGACTCACTCACTTTTCTATTAGCTATGATAAAAAAGAAAATGTCCACAAAGACTTTTAACAACAGTTATCTGCAATAAAAATCTCAGTTCACATGGGAGCTTTTTATGGCTTTCATCAGTGAAATCTGCTAAATGTTTTCCAATGGATACAGTCTAAGGACTTTTAAACTGTTCAGTCTATAGATATTTGACTACTCAGAATTTTGAGAAGACTTAATGGTTTCCAGAGAGAGTTATTAATTCAGGTCTCTCTTCTTCATCCTTGTATTCTAATATGCTGTCATTAACGTAGTTCCCTAAAGTTGTACCCAAAAAATAGCCCCTCGACACTGCATAAAGTCTCTTCTGAGAAGATAATTTTTCATAATAGGAAGCTCAAAATAAAGGACTAGTTTCAAGTCCTCATTCTGATCTCTAGGTTAGGAGAGAAGCTTTTTGACAGAAAAGAATAAAAGCAGAGAGGAAGTTAAGGAGGCTTACTAACATAAATTCGTGCAGAAATCTGCACTAATGCAACACTAGCCACCAGGAATTCAAAAGGTAAAATGCTCTGCAGCCCTTTTCCACCGGAGATATTCAAATCACTGAATAAAACTAAAGGATGTTCTTCAACCTGTAAACCAGAGAACTCTGTAGACCGACTGGCCTATATTTTCATGAGTGATTATCTCTATCTTCTGCATGGCTTTCCCCTACCAAACCTGGGTTTGCTGCTTAACATAATGTTTGGAGCTTTCTCCGCCATTCTCTTGAGAGAGACATGTTGCTTTTATTAAACTAAGTTGGGTCTGCATTCTTTCTCCACTATGATTACAGGTAGATTTGACAGACATGGGACCTTTGTTTTCCAAGGCTCTGCTCTGAAGGAAATCTGGTTAAATCTGTTGCATTTTACCTGCTGGGCAGATGCATGCTGAAGGTGCTTCTCTGGCGATTCTGATTTTGGCCATATGTTCATAGGATTTCTGGAGGAAAAGGAGACATATTAACAATCATCAGTAGCACTATTGAGTTACGGGTTCTTCAGGGACTCTCTGGCCAAACGCTTCATTGACTAGCACTGTAAGAGCCCACATAACTAACATTTACATGTGTATTTGGCAATGGGTCCAACGACAACAGTACCTAAGTCCTAAAAAATTTAAAATGACCCTTAACGTGGTATCAAGACTGCTGAATTTGTAGAACTCCCTGGTCCCACTCCCCCTCAGTTCAAGAACAAGCAAACAGTGCAAAAAGCATGGCATTAACTCACTGCAGTCCTCTGCAAGCTATGGGTTTTAAACCAACCAATATTTTGTGTATTAGGATAACTGATTATGGAAAGATACTCTAACTACTTGCCAAGCAGCCTCTCTGATGAAAAATGCAAGTTTCAGAAAACCTCCTACCTCTAGCAGAGTCCTTTCAACTCTCTACTCCAATAGCCTGGCATTCATAAACACCTCTCACCCATCCTTCACGCAAAAATAATACTTTGATTTTTGAATATGTAACATAAAAGCAGTCATTGTGAGTGATAGCTCAGCAGCAGCTCGGGTGTTTGCCTTGTACGAAGTCAACTTGAGTTCAATCCCCGGCACCCCATATGGTCCCCTTAGCCTACCAGAAGTGATTTCTGAGCCCAGAGCCAGGGGTGCGCAGGTGGCCCCCAAATATAAAACAACAACAACAATAATCAGTGTGTGAGATCAAATACTGCAAATCATATAGGGGTTATGTCTCTCCCTCAAGAATGGTTATTGCAGATATATAATCAATCCCTCTGGCCTTAACCTGGTAACCTATGAAGGGTAAAAAGGATGCTATCTTTGCAAAGGATGACAAAATTGCTGACAATTCGTGCCTGGATTCCAGAAAACTCAAAAGAGAAAAAATTCCACCCTGTGCCTCTGACCATGCTCCCCCTTTGGAAGTCCAGACCAGCTTCACGTGCATGCACGGGCAACAGCGAAGGGAACAAGAGCGAGTGATAGAGCGAATAAGGCACAGGTGCCCCGGGGAGCTACAACAGCCTTTGCATGCTGGGCAGCTCCAGGTGGGCAGAGGGAAAAGGGCAGAGACCTGTCCAGTGCCCTCAAACCCGCCTCGAAATCTGCTCGCCACTTGCCAACTCCCGCCAGCCTCTCCCACCTGAGCCAGAAGTCGTTCCACCTTCTCGTGCACCATCGCGTTCAGTTCCTCCAGGTAAGCGTTGGGCAGCGCGCGGAAAGCGGGGTCCCCCGTTTGAGCAGCTTCGAGCGAGGCGATCCTGACCTGGAGGTCGTTGGTTTTCACCCCCAGGTACAGACAAGACGCGACGGCCACCAGGGACAGGAGGGCCGCGCACGGGGCTACGGCGTGGGCGCAACGCGGGCCGGCGGGGCCCGACGTCTGCGCGCCCGGCTCCCGGGTCCCTCCTTTCCCGCTCTGCTTCTTGCCCAGCATTGTGACGGGGTAGCCGGCGGCCGCGACACCTCCCTACCCGTCCCCTGGCCCCCGTCTTCACGCAGAACAGGACGTGGTTTGCAAACTTCAGCCCGGGCGCCCGCACAACTAGTTGGCTGAGCGAGGAGCTGGATGCGGAGACGGAGGTGCACACCGGACCCAGCAAGCGGGTACCACGCTCCGCTCTCCTCTCCTCCTCTCGGCTGGTAGTTAGGGGGAAGAAAAGAACCCCGAGTCCGGAGGCTGCAGGCTGGAAGAAAAATATCCGGAATCAAATGCAGCTGCTGGGACTCCCCTAAAAAGGGGGACCCCCCTCCCTCTCCGCAGAGGCGCTCGAGCGCGTCCAAGGGAGTTCGGGCCAGCGCTTGGCCCCGAACCTGTTGCGTCTCGTGGATGTTGCCTTATTCCTATTCGGGTGGTGCTTTTTCCAGCAGGATTTCCCACCGGGATTGGGTGCCGAAGCAAAAATAATAATAATAATAATAAAATAAATAAAATAAAGGCGGGGCGAGAGAATGCAAAAGATAGTCTGAAAGAGCAAAAGCAAAGAGCAAGGGTGGGAGAGAGGAGCCGCAGCAAGCGCGGGACGCAGGCGAGCGGCCAGGCCCGAGTCGCGCTGCCCGGCGAGTCCCCGCAGCCGGCGCCCGCAGCCTTTAAATACCCTCCGGGAGGCCGGTGCGCGCGCCGCCTGGGGGTTCGTGCGCGCGTGTGGGAGCGCGCGCCCCGGCCCGGCGCCCAATTAGCATAATGCATTCACCTTGGCCCCGTCCGCCGGCTGCCCAAAGGGGCGGAGAACTCGGGGCGAGTCCAGGGAGAGGACCGTTAGCATCACAGGGGCCGCGAGCAGGGGGGCCGCCCTGATTGGGCAGCGAAGGGGAGACTCCGCCCCGAGACCTGAGACCGAGGCTCTGCCCGGGTCCCCCGCGCGGGAAAGGGCGAGTCTGGAGAGGAGGGATCACCCCAGCGCCCCCTTTTTATCCCAGAGAAATGGGGAAGGATGTGAGGGCTGAGAAGCTAAGTCGGGAGCACCCGCTCTCTCTCCCTATCTGCCCTCCCAGCCCTCCCCCATGGAGGTGCGTCTCGCCCCCTCGCTCCAAGGCGCACGTCTCCCCACGTGGGGGATCCCCCCTTTTCCCTCCCACGCCGTGCTCCCTGTCTGGACGCGGGTGCTAATGCGTTTTCCTGATCCCTGGTTTTCTGGAATTGCAAGGGGGAGCGTTGAGGTGCATGCCTTTCTCGGGATTTAGGAAGGGGGCTGAGAAGTGAGGTCAACTTTTCCACGCACCTGCCTGCCTCCCTTGCCGGGAACCCACTGGAACCACAGTTCAGGTGTCTGAGAGAACCGGAAAGAGTCTATTTAGTAGCAGCCCACACCTAAAGAAAGGGCTTGCAAAGAAATTTTTTTACAATCCACCTATATTATTCCCCAGAATCTCTTCTGGTCTCCAACCAGGAAGAAATGCCATCTATTTTCCATTCTTGATTGAGCTAACCTCAAGTTCTTGCTAATTGATGTTATAACAAAACAGCGATAAAAACCATCAAATTCTGAGCTGCGCTCACTTTCACATCTAGATGTTGCCAAGTTGGAAGCTGCGCGAAGACCTTGCAAAGAGTTGATGGGGTTGACCTGAAAGACGGAAAGGGGGTAAAATGCCCAACGTTAAAGGAAAGCTTCGTGCATCTCTCGACAGGCAGAAGCGGCTTAACATCAGACATTTCTATTACAACACAGTTCTCAAAGACGACCCCAGGGAGGAGGTCATTTCTATGGGAGAATTACTGCAAATTTTTCATTCAGGGGCTCCACGTCCACTTCTACAGAAATGGATACTACTGTTCCTGCGTCAGACACAGCAATCTTGAGTTTTAACAATTCCTGATGATTTCCATGCACACTAAAAGAACAGGGGAACCCTCAGCTGTAATACTTAACAAGATATTTGCAAAGACATTTATTTCATCGGTGTCCCTGTGGTGGAAGTCAGGAATCATTGGCTCTGTTTTTTATGTAAGGAAATAACTTTAATTATGATTAAACGTGTTTCCAATAAGAGTGCTTGGGTGCAGTTCATTTTACTAAGTCAACTCGGTTTCTTTTCTCAGTTACTTCTCAGTGCCCATAGCAGGCTTCTCCTCTGCCTTGTCCTTAAAGGGTTGATGTTCTCAAGACTCAGGCTTCTGAGCCTGTAGAACTCTCATTAGTAAGTTATAAATCCATCCCGTCGGCCTATATCTCTCTTCTGAGCCTCATATCCAGAACCAAGCACTGTTTACCATCTTCTCTTGGATGTCATAGAAGCAGGTCCAGTTTAACTTCTAGCTTCCCTTCAATCCCAGTTCTTCTTTGTTTCCTGTCTTGGAAAATCGAGCTTCTTTCATCCATGATCCACATCCATTCTACCTCTTTTTTTTTGGGGGGGGGGCCACACCCGGCTACGCTCAGGGGTTACTCCTGGCTATTCGCTCAGAAGTCGCTCCTGGCAGGCACGGGGGACCATATGGGGAACCGGGGGATCAAACCGCGGTCCGTCCTAGGTTAGCACAGGCACCTTATCTCCAGCGCCACCGCCCGGCCCCCATTCTACCTCTTAAACCTTGTGTCTCATGTTCCAGCCTTCTACCTTTCTTATCTTTCCTTCTACAGTCTCCAGGACCGTGTCTAATGAAAGGAAGGAGACAAATGAGAATGAATGGCAAAGCACCACATATTAAACTTCAGTAGAAAGATCCATTTTCTGTGACACATGTGAGTACACATTCAGTTTGGATGATGCAATGTTCTTGTAGCATCATTTGTGGAAATGTAGTATTAGCAATGTTAATCACTCATTTAGTTTTCCAGGGAGTTAAGGTCTCAATAGAAATATCAAGTTGTGATTTGGTGGATTGGGCTCTTAATCCAGAGGATTCATTTTGCTGTATTCTTTGTTGGGCATCATAACTTAGAAGTAGATTAGTCATTAGCACTGAGATTTCAAAACCCAGTAAATTTGCTGCATCCAACAGAGAGAATGCACAGATCATAAAAGCTCTGTTATTTACCCCATGTTATTCAGAAGATTCTTCAAAATCCATTTGGTTTTGAGGAGGTTAGGAGGAATTGGGGGGGGGGGCGGTTCCTGTGTGAAGAAGGATCCAAAAATAAGTTCAAATAGCACTCAACATAGTACAACCTACTGACTTCTATTTACCTCTGGTTAATTTATCTACTAACAATTGATAAGTTGGTAGTAGACGGCAAACAGCTGGGTGTAGATTCAGTTTTTAATAACTGAATTATTAACTGATCCCAACATTGTTCATATTCTAATGCTCCCAAATCTCTAAATGGAGAATATAATTATACTCGACAAAACGGATTTACAGCTGGGATTAGTTTAAGGTTCTTGAGATGAGGCAATTTCCTTTAATTATGTGGTTGGACCCAAGATATCACTGGGCTCCCTGATGAGAGGGTGGCAGTGTCCACAAAATCTAAAGAGCTGAAAAAGCAGCTGTGAATGTTGTGTTGAGGTTGGAAAGCAAAGACTATGAAAACTCGGTGAACAAATTCTCCTCCAGGGTCTCCAATAAAAATGCAGTCTGTCAGTACCTGGATATTAGGGCCTATGACCATTGGAGCAATAAATAATAAACATCTGTGGTGTAAGTCACTGTGTTTGTGGTTATTTGTATCACAGGAAATGAATAGAACCTCAATCACAAGAAACATGTCTTCATCTTCAGCAGCATCATAGTGTAGGAATTGGAACCGCCATAATGCCTAGAACTCAAGCAAGCCCTGGAATAACAGTCACTGTCTCAAATGTTTATGTGTTACTCTTGTACTAACGTGCCCATTGGGAAAGGATTAGAAAAAAAAACCTTCTCCTGTGTCTTGTAAAATCAGAACTCCTTCCGTTGACACATAGCAACCTGAGTAAAATATGGTCTGTTTCTTTGAAGCTTCTAGTAAGTATAATGCAAAAACAATGAACTCTGCTCTCTGTCCTTGCTAACCCAGATTGTGACCCAGGCTGACCCAGCCTTACTGCAAGTACTCTCCTACCAATCTCCGGGGCAGAGAACAAAAAGGATGCCTTTCACGGACAGGGCAGGAAGTGAAGGTGCCTGAGAGAAAATCAAGCCTAGAGAAATGAAAATAGAAAAAAAAAGAAATCTCCTACTAGATGGAAATATTTTTTAAAGGCATAATCCTCTGTATTTAGGTCCCTGAGTATCTGCTCCGTAGAGGATAAACATTAAAATAAATGAATAGAAGGCATTGTTGTATTGTGTTTTGTGTTCCTAGAGTTATCATTAGAAGCAATATAGCTTTATCATATGGGAGCTCAATTTCCAGGGATTTTTTACATTTTTTATTTCTTTTTTTTACACAGTTGCTTTATTAGATGTGAGCATGTATAAGTAGATGACATATTTTATACATAAATATATATACACAAATTCATACAAGTTGTGAGAATATTAGAGCATGAACACAAGATCATCTGGGTTCAAGTCTCAGTATTGACACCTAAAAATTGAATACATCCCTATCTTCTTCCTCCTCCTACTCTTCTTTCTCCTCTTTTCTCTTTCTTTTTCTACCTCTTCTTTCTCCCTTCTTCATCCTCTTCTTCTCATTTTTACTCTTTTTCCCCTTTTTCTTCTCTTCTTTCTCTTCTCCTTCCTACTCTTCCTCCAACTCCTTTTATTATTACTCTCTTCCTGGGTCTGGACTGTTCTCCCCCAAGGCATGCTAAATTCACCAACAATGTGTCAGTTTTTTGTAGATAAGGTTCTGAGCCCTGCTTGTGAAAAATTTCCCCAAGCCATGATATTTCATTATACAGACGATATCTTGCTCACTATGAACAATGAAACAGATTTACAGGACTTATATTCTTATGTTATTGATTGTTTACAAACATCAGGACTGAAAATAGCCTTAGAAAAAATACAGACAATGCCACCATATCAATATTTGGGCTTTATTTTAGATCGAATGTCAATACATCATCAAAAAAGAAAACCTCAAAACACTTAATAACTTTCAGAAACTTTTAGGTGATGTAAATTGGCTCCGCCGTGCACTAGGAATCCCGAATGCAGAGTTGTCTAATCTGTTTAAAACTTTGGAAGGTGACCCTGCTTTAGATAGCCCTAGAAACTTAATAACAGCAGCCAAAAATGAATTAGACATCTTCTTAGGAGCTTGTAGTTGATTCCTTGATACATGTTTCTGGATTTAGATCCCTGTGTTTAGGTTAGAAGTTTTTCTGTACATTTTCCTGTGATGCACTTATGCAAACAGCCACTCTTTCATTATTGCCTAGTTTTTTCCTTTAATTTTGTAGACAATATTGTTTGTTTACTAAAAACAAAAGGGGGATAGGTGGGGGAGATGTAGTGTCACCCCTGGGTTCAGGTAACTACCTGAGCCCTGCCCATTCCTGGGCGGGGCTTTGGAAACCGGATATTACGTTTACTTTACCTGCAGACCTTACCCATTTCCTGGGAGGGGTCTTGGAAGGGTATTTAGGTCTGGGGTCTCAGGCCTTTGCCCCCTTTTGCCTGCCCTTTTGCCCATTTGGATCCTGGCCAACATGTAGGTCAGAGGTGACATGGATGAAAGTAGATACAGGGCTAGCTTGAATGGTAGGAGCCACATCTGATGGCTAGGGCTAAATAAAGATGTCATCTCTCATGAAGCCTGCCTGTGAGTGAGATTTCTACCTGCCGCTTTCATGAACCTCCAGACCCGCTGGTTAGTGGGGGCTGAAGCCATGTGGCCTGGGATGGCAAACCAAGACCCTCGTCTCCATCCAAGACCATCCTAAGAGCAGATTTTCTTGATCTAATGATTCTTACGTTGTTTCTGTTGAGTTTATCAAAGATTTTTATTTTCATCTGTTCGCGTTTTTTTTGAGTAGCTTTTCCATTATCTGATCATTTGCTTTAAGGTTCTCTTCCAATCCCTTCTGCTGTATGAAATTGTTCGGCATCCCATCTTCCAGTTCACTGATTCTGTCTTCATCTGCTGTTACTCTGTTCAAGAGACTTTCCATTGAGGTTTTCATTTCATCTACTGAGATTTTCAGCCCTTCTGTTTTACATTGGAGTTTTCTAGTTTCTATCTTTGTGGTCTGTTCAGCTCTATCTATGCTTCTTCTCTAAACACTTTGAGAGGATAACTAGCTGGTTGGTACTTTTTGGATCATCAGAGCTTCCATCTTCATTCTCTATGCATGGTGTTGTCCTCCATTGTTTCCCCATTGCCATGCTTATAGTGTGGTTATTAATATGTGTTGTGGTGGGGTTCATGGGCTAGAAGATGCATGGCTTCCATAGAGTGAAGCTGCGCTCCTCTGGCTCCACCCTTATTGGGCAGAGACAGATTACTGGGTGTTGGGCCCT
>PVKC010023509.1:0-17241 GCA_004027635.1 Crocidura indochinensis
TTTTTTTTTATCAACTGCTTCTTATGTATTTTTCAAGTTAGAAATCATTCATTCTGTCAGTTTCACTTGTCACTGGAAGGTTGATTATAATTTGTGTGTCTATTGGCCCACAGAGCTTCTTCTTTGCCAGAATGTCTGGGACCAAAGCCCAGTTGGTTTCTGTTGGGATTATTGATAATCACTAAGCTTTTCAGTATTTAGTCTGCACTTGGCCTATTCTATTTTTTTTCTCATTTCCATTGGTGAAAGATAGGAAAAAGGTCAACTGATTTATACATTAATTTTTATTATAATAGAACTGCTTTATAATATATATATAAGATAATCCAAATTTCTTCCCAGACATAGGACAGGTTTGTTTTAGGTTTCTATAAAATTAAACTACACCACTTTAAAGCATATTGATTAGTGTTTATGTTTAAGTTTAAATGTATTGAAGAGGTCACATTATGTATTTTTATTGCTCATTTCATTGTCAGTCTATTTTGTCCATAATCACCCTATCCCTATAAATATAATAATTATAAGATCTCCTTCAAAATATTACATATAACTTTAATTCTTTTGAAATACAAATTTATATAGGCTTTTATAAAATTAAATATAGAAATGTACTAAAAGTTAGGTTCTAGTAGGTGTGATCAACATTCCTTAAGAAAAATTTCAAAACAAAAATTACCTCTACTATTGATCATATGCTTTCTAGAATTCTCGGCTCATGTTTCCAATTTGTTCTCAACATATGAACATGATTCTTTTTTAACTTCCTTTAAGTGATACTTTTGATTATTTTACATAAATTACCTTAAACAATCATACTTATTTCAAGCTATTTTAAGATTCAAAAATGAATAGAAACAAGAATTGTGACCCATCATTAGGTTATAAATCCTATCTCTTTCATAATGCACTATTTATGAAATAGTTTTTTATCCATAATAGTATTTTATAGTTTTATATTTTAAAACTGTCCATATTTTCAGAGACTAGTGCAATATTATAGTAGGTAGGATGTTAGTCTTGCTCATGGCCTACATCAGGATTGAATCACAATCCCTTAAATCCCCCTGATAACTGCCAACAGCGATCCCTATTGCAGAGCTCAGAGTAAGTCCTGAGCACTATAAGGTATATTCTAAAAATCAAAAGAAACATCAATACAATTAAAATGTCTTTATGTTCTTGTTTTACATGCCATTGATAAACCTACTGAAAATGTGTGATATGTAAAATTGTAAAGTATTGTTAAAAATTCATAATTATAATACTATGCTATGAAAAGTACTCTATGACCTGCTTAGATGATAAATAATAAACTTCTCATTTAAAACCTCTTTAGAATGAGCTGCCCTTATAATGTTCTGGATTTAAGTTTCCTTATATTGATTTCAAAGATATATTTTCTAAATACTATATTAAATTCAGGGTCAAGAGTTCCAAATATAACAATGATAATATACACCCAATGTTCAATGAAAGATTTTGAAATTGATGGATAAATATTGGCAATAGGTAGCATTTTCCTTCAAGAGATTTATAGGCAAATTGAGAAGGTAGGAGAAATTAAATGCTGTCATGTTCAATGATATGACTGAGAAAAAGCTAATGCTTTTCTTCTACTATTTTAAAACAAAAGGAAGCATTAAGAAAAATTATTTTCATGAGAAATCAATTATTTGAATTTAATTGAAATACTATATCAGTATTTAGTTTTAAAAAGTGAAAAATTCAGAGCAAACACAAAATGAAATTGAACTTCAACCAGTGGATATATTATATATTAAAACACAGGATATATATTTTGTATCAAGGTGAAATTTTCTTGACATACGCTCAGTGGTCATACTACAATATATTTCAACCTGTAAGAAAGTAAGAGAACTACACAATTTATAAATTTATAAATCTTAAAATGTTGAGGCCAGAGAAATAGTATAGCTGTTAAGACACTGTTTCAACACAGATTACCAGTGTTTAAGTCCTAGCACTACATATGGCCAATTGAACCTGCCCGAAGTGATCCCTGAGCACTGAGCCATCAGTAAACCCTGAGCACACAATAACACACCCTGTGACACAATAATCACAAATAAATAATTAAATTTCAAAAAATATAGGCTATTATCTTTTTTGTTAAATTAGTGTCCTTAGTGAATTTTTGTTTTAGTGGTTCACTGTCTGGTATGGGTTCAAGCAAATATCAAAATAATAAGATCCGACAATATTAGTTATATCACTTAAGAAATGCTTATTATGTCGGGGATCAGAGCAGTGGCGCCAGGTGTAACATGTCTGCCTGTGCGCACTAGTTTAGGACGGACCATTGTTCGATTCCCCAGCTTCTATATGGTCCCCCAAGCCAGGGGCGATTTCTGAGTGCATAGCCAGGAATAACTTCTGAGCTGAGTCACCGGGTGTGCCCCCCCCCAAAAAATGCTTTTTATGTCACAGATTTAACAATACTGAAAAACATAAAATCACAGAACTTTAAAGCACCTGCCAAAGTGGTTTGCAAGGTCAACTGGAGGGTGAAGGATGAAGATTCCAAACATGGGACCATCGGTGGTGGGAGTAGACAATGGTGGTTGGGTAGGTGTTGAAATATTATATGCCTAAGACTCAACTAGCAATTTCTCTGTAAACCATATTCTTTAAATATAAAATATTTTAAAGGTTGACTTTATTTGTTACTCATCAGGTACTAGATATTTTTTGTATTTTTAGAAAAGATGCAAATTTTCTTTATTATTATTATTGTTGTTGTTGTTTTGTTTTGGGGTCATACCCGGCAGCGCTCAGAGGTTTCTCCTGGCTATCTGCTCAGGAGATTAAAAAAAAAAAAAAGAAATAGCTCCTGGCAGGCTCGGGGGACCATATGTGATGCCGGATTCGAACCAATGACCTTCTGCATGAAAGGCAAACATCTTACCTCCATGATATCTCTCTGGCCCAGAAAAAATACAAATTTTCTATCTTCTTATTTATCTTAAATTTCACAGAGATGGAGCAAAGTTATTGAATTCATTCTAATGTCTATTAATTATTAAAAAATTTATTGGAATGTCTATTGTGAGCCAAAAATAGGTGTAGTAATATCATATCTCATTCTATTTATCTGTATAAATGTTTTATATGTATACATTTTCTTATTAAATTCTTTACCTGTAGTATGACACAATCTAAATTCACATGCTAACATGTGAATTTTTTTGTGAATTGTGAATTGCTAACATGGCATTTTGTGTGATTTTAAAATTGGGTCTTCCAGACAAACAGGCATACAGTTATATATTCTAATAAATTTATTTCATTTATTAAACATATTTATGTTTAATAAATGTTTAATTAATTAATTAAATCTTTAATTAAACATTTATCATATTTTGTTTCAAATAAGATTCTGTACCCAGAAGCATGATCTTAAAATTGTGGTGATAGCCTAAAAATACCCAAGATTGTGAAGTTTATTTTTAGTAGATAATTTTTAAGAGCTAAAATATAGAATACCACACCCAAATGTTGTATGTAATTAAAATACTGACTTAATTTTACTTTCATCAGCCAACCACATGACTGATGACTTGAACTACATTTTGTTCATGGATTTGGTCTTTTGTAACCACTTGTTTTTAATTAGATTTGAAATGCAAGCAGTCCTAAAGTTCAGTAATAGTGTGTATGCTAGCAGTAAATAGTATACCAGGCGAATTAATTATATCCTTGAGATGATTTTCTGAACCAATTAGTTGAACCACTTTCTCTGAGTAATTTATTGTAGTCCACTTTAAATTACTAAGACATTGCATTAAATAAGTAACAATCCAGAGGATTAGCTGGCTATTTTTCTTTTAGTACCAATGTGCTTTTAAAATAAATCCATAAAAAGCAACATTTTTATTCAATAAGGATAGGTGGAACTATGAAATAATTTGTTTTCTCTGGCTAATAGACCCACTTTGGAAAGATGATTTAGCAATATAATAAAATAATTAAGAACATGGACTCTGTTATAAGTCTCAATTAAAGAACTTAATTAGAGAACTGGTCTTAGGCAAATTATATATCTTCTTTAATCTTCTATTTATTCTTTTTCTTTTCTTTTTTTTTTTTGGAGTCACTTCCAGTGACGCTCAGGTTACTCCTGGCTATGTGCTCAGAAATCGCTCCTGGCTTGGGGGACCATATGGGACGCCAGGGGATTGAACCGCAGTCTGTCCTAGGTTGTGCGTGCAAGTCAAATCCCCTACTACTTGTGCCACCGCTCCAGCCCCTATTTATTAATTATTAAAATGAATAGCACAATGGTTCTAATGTGTAAAATGATGAATATTTCGACTAAAAATATATCACATAACCACCCCAAACAGTTTAACAATGCTTTTGTAATATTAAGATGATAAAATACTATTATATTTAGTCTTATTTAACTACAGTAGGTATTTCAAATGACTTTAAAATGTCTTAAAATATGTCATTTATGTATTTACTATTTTATTTGGGGATCATGCCTGATGCTCCTCTGGGATTATTCCTGGCTCTGGGCTCTTAGAAAGGCTTGGGATACCATATGTGAGGCGAGGGATCAAAACTAGACTAGCCTCATGCATGGCAAGCACCTTTCCAATGCATTACTCCAGCCCATTCATATTATATTTAATAAGATTGTTGACATTCATTGATTTGCAATGTTGTTATATTTCAGGTTTTAGATTATATCACTAATATGTGCAATTTTTACAATCCAATCAGTAAAAAGCCAATGTCAACAACAATAAAAATTGGTCTTCATTAATTTCTCTACTCTACTTTTTCTTCTAATAGCCATCATAGTTTTCACTAAGTCTAGGAATTAGTTTTGGTTGTGTGTTATTTTTGTGTTGTTTTGTTTTTCCAGTGTATTCTGTTTGTTTTACTCAAAAGATATGCTAATATTCAACATATAAATGAAACAATTCAGTAATTACCTTTCACTTTCCAATTTATTTCAATTAACTTAATTACACCAAGGTTCATTTATTTTTTAAAGGGTGTTATTTCTTAGACTTAATAGCTAAGTATTATTCTTCCTAGTCAACACATATGAATATTAGAAAAATACATGTGTCTATAATATCTCAGCTTACTTTGGTTACATAAAGTATACCAAGTAATGCTACAATAATCTTAAGAATAAAAAATATGCTTTCAAATTAAAGTTTACACATAACTAAGTGATACTTAAGTGAAGTTTTACTAACTTGAATAGAATTATCATCTTTTGAGGTTGTTTTCCATTTTTTGTGTTCTTTTCTTTATTGAAGAAAGTCTATTAATATTAAGATCTTCTGTTAAGTTTTTAAATTGAACTGGATGCTTATTTCCATACTTTGAATTTTAAGCCCTGGTCTCTAGAATAAGGTACATATATTTCTCCCAGTTGCTAAAACTGAGATTTTGTGTTCGGAATTGATATTTTACTGTGTAGAACCTTTGTAATTGAATATAACAATAATTGCTTGCTCTTTCTTTGGTTATTTTGCAGTAGAGTTCAGTGTCTAATATATCTCTACTGCTAAAATTGAAGTAAGTGACCATTGTTTTCTTCTAGGTGTTTTATGGTTTTTGGTATAATGTGTAAGACAAAACAAAACCATTTGAATTAAGTTTGTGTTTTGGTATTTAGTGTTTAGAAACAAGAAGTACTTTGCTACTTTTAAAGCATAGAGGGAAACTTGACATATCCAACAAGTCCATCAGCTTCATTTTATTAAACAAAGGAAAAAGGATTTTTGATAGCCAATCATTTATATATCACCTACTTAGATCTAAGGGAAGAAAACAGAGTTGGGAAATTTTCTTTCAAACCTATTGTTCAGCAGCCTTCAGTTAGTAAGCAATTAGGACCTAAATAAAATAACCTTCACAGCAATATTTATAAAATACCTACTTTGTCACACAATAACAAATAGTTTAATTGTAGAGATAAGCAAAAGCTCAGACCTTACCTCCTAATACCCTCTTAACATCTCTACCTGGGTATCACTATTTTCAAATGTCAAATGTAAAAGAAAATATATCAGATTTCCTTCTGTTTTCTTTTATTATCAGGACATTTGTATATATCAGTAAATTATATTGTTTAATAACCAAAGACAGATGCATCTGCCTTTTTTATTTCTTAATTTCATTCTATTAAAAACACCGAAAATATTTTCAATACATTTTAATTGAATGATATGCAGTTACAAAGTTGTTTATAATTAAATTTCAGTCACAGAGTGTCTAGCAACCACAATTCTTGCCACAAATATCTCATTTCCCAGCACCTCTTCCTTTGCCCTCCTCCCTGCCTTCCTCTGTGGCATTTTTCTTCTCTTCTCTTTCTCTGTCTCTCTGTCTGTCTTTTTCTTTCTCACACACAAAATTCCTTTCATTTGTTTTATTTATTATTTTATTCCAATAATGTTATGGGAGGGATATCATGCATATCATTAACCTCATTTCAGCCCCCAGTACTTGTCCTGAGTGATCATTAATCAATTATCATTGTCATAGTAGTTCCTTCTCTGCCCTACATGTATTTCCCTGCTCTTTGTGGCAAGCTTCTGACAAAGTACAGGTCCTCCTGGCACTCTTCTCTATTGTCTTTGAATATTATGACCAGATTATCTTTTTTTATATCTCAAAAATGTGTGTGATCTAATAGTTTTTCAATAGTTTCCTCACTATTGTTGTTATCTTTCTACCCAAATTACTATTGTGTTTCTACTGGACTGTCATAGGCATCTTCTACTATCTTAGTTCCTTCCTTGCAACTACCACATAATATCCAGATAAATCTTTTTAAATACTGAAAGAAAGAGGTAATTAGTTTTCTATATCAGTATCATTTGACATCTTCCAACAGTTTTACAAACCAATACCAATGGATCACAATGTCTCTCAAAGCCTTGTTTTATGTAGATTTCACCAACATTCTTCATTATGCATCTTTTCCCACTCTCTCTTTCAGTTTCCTTGAAACTTGAAACCATTATCCATTTACTTCCAGCACTATATATATTTTATCAGCTGCTTTGAACTCTATTGATTCATCATCACTATTTACTTAAACTTGTATTAAGTATTAGACTTCAAAGTTCTCTATAAATATACTATATTTTCTGTGAACCTTTTCTGAGTACATTGACATACCCAAAACACATGCTCTGTAATTTAATTTTAGTGTCCTGTAAATTGTTAATCTCGTCAAAGTTTGTCTATAATTGGCCTTTAAAATATTGCAAGGACATAATATTTCCAGAGTTGGAGGAACAGCAAGAATAAAGGCTCAGGATTGAAATATGCTGCACATCAGATCATTTAGGGAGGGTTGGGTATATGGTAAGAAATTAATAGAACTCAGGGATGGATTGATAGTTCAGTGTATAGGGTACTTGCCTTTCATGCAGTTCAATCAGTGGCATCTCATATGTTCCCCCACATCTTTTAACAGTAATTTTAGAGTGCAATCCCAAGAGAAATCCCCAAATGCTGCTGATGTGGTTCAAGAAGTAAAACTAAAAGAGAGAGAAAGAAATGATTAGAACTGATTATATAAGATGAGTTCAAATGGGCTGAATACTTTAATAACACTAATTATGATATTTAATGTACTAAATCATGATAGTTTTGCATTAAACTTTTTATAAGGTGTCATTATAACTTATATATGGTGAGTAGTACCAGTACTCTTTGGTTGGAGAAAATAATAGCTATGATTATTTTCATATGCCTATCAGATTTTTAACTATCTTCAAAACATATTATACTTACCAGATGCATCATGTTATCACTATGTCCTACCCATATTTTATATGCTACATGTATATAATATGCCTTTAAACTTGACCTTAAACTTTCAGTAACAGAACATGCGATATTTAATGTTGGATTTCTGGTCCCAACCTAATCGGTATTCATACCCCCACTAGGGTGTGATCTGGTGATGACATTATTAGATATTCCATATTTGATATTCCTTCTCCACCCTAAGGGGTAAGACCTGGTTCTTGAGAATAAAAGTTTGAGTTTCAGAAAGGAAGGAGCTCATTCTTCAGTCTTCCTCTACTAAGCTGCTTTCCTTCTTAGGAGCAAAAGCCTTTTGTGGTGAGAAACTGTCCTGATTGAACCTGTTCTTGCATCTTTTCAATGTGTGGGTTGATTTCTGTGTTGATGATTGCTTCCATACCCGCATCTCGCCAGATCCTAGTTTTGAAGCCTGGGGCTCTATTTATAATTTATGTCTTGTTTTCAACACCAGTAATAAAACCTGACTTCATGTCTCACATCACTAATTTTAGTGTAGAAATGTAGATAATGTTTTTGAAATAAAAGATTTTTGTATGTGATATTGCCTTGTCTTTGACACATAAGGGAGCAGGAGAATGTTGATAACTTAAGCAACATATCCATTTGTTTTCTTTCTAGTAGTTATTTTTTATCTTAGCTGTCGCTAAATGATTCATATTCTCTGTCATTGATATCTGTTGTGTGAATAATGATATATATATAAACTATTTTTAGCTAAATTTTCCAGATAAAACTTGAAGTTTATATAATCAAACATAACAAATATTTCCATGGTATTTACTATTTGGAAAAATGTTTAGTAAAAATGATTACCTGAGTAAAGTAACTGAAGACTTGGAGTGTATAAGATTTTTTTAGGACTTACATTATTTGTCAAATTTTTATCATCAACTATAGTTATCAAAGTGGCATAAGTATACACATAATTTTCTTACTCATGTTTGCCTAGCTACCTCTTGTACTTAATTCCTTAAATTTTTGGAAATACAAAGCAGTAAAAATCTTCAGTTATATTAAATCAGTCAGTTATATTACATCATTAAAATATTAGATCATTTAAAACTTCAATTTATTCCATCTTGCTCTAGTCTTTTGGCTTTAAAAAGTAGAAAAGCTTTTGAAGAGGAGTATTATGCTCTCTACCAAGATAAAAATAATAAAATTCTAATGAGTATGTAATTTGTTCACAAAACAATTTATTTGAAGAACTTTAATTATAAGGGATTTTAATGTTACCAAGTAACCAAATAGTTACTGTGGAATCATTTCAGTGGAGTTTAAAAAATATATAATCCTGCATGTTCCACTTCTGAAGAATTCATTTGGAGTCTTTTCAGAGCTATGGTTAATGCTAGTAATCAAATATTCAGCTTTTTCATGTGTGTAAGTATCATAGTGTGATAAATTCAATATAGAATTATATGTTTTAAGAGCTTTTGCAAACAGTTGTATGAGAACAGCTTATGGTAGATCTTCTATAAATTTTTATAGAGAAAACTTTAAAAATAATTTAAGATTGGGCAGCCCCATTCTAAGATTGTTCACATTTCAACTTGGTATATATTATATTTTACTTTATGAACTTGCTTTCTCCCCTCTAGAAAAGCCTAGATTGTCTCTTGAATACATTATCTCTAATATACCTCTCCCTCCCACTGGTCAACCTTTCTCCTTCCACATAGTCATTAAATAAAAACTATTTTCCTTCTAACATAAGTCCTTCAATCTGCCTATCAATATTGTGGACTTGTGCTTTGAATGATTACAAAGGAGAAATAAAACGGCATAACTAGAAATAATTTTAAACTTCACTTTCCTAATGACTGAATTTTCTTTATTCATAAAATGAAGAGCATCCATCTATGCCAACATAGTTTTGATGCAACTGAAAGGTACATAGAACTAAAGATTATAGAATATGAAGTCTGAAAAAAACCCTACTTTGATATTTTGGTTTTTGTTTGCTTGAGGGCCACACTTGGCTATGCTTACCTCTTAATCCTGACACTGCTCAGGGATCATTCCTGGAAAGTTTTGGTGTACCATATGTGGTGCAAGGATTAAAATGAAATCGATTGCATGTAAGGAAATTGCCTTTTACCCAATGTCTCTCTCTAGCTCCAAATACTTATACTTAAATATGGTTATTATATACAACTATCAGAATAACATACACATCTAAGAAAAGCTTGTGAAGTGGGAAGAAAGCAGTGATCAATTAATTTTCTGTGAACCTGAGAATATAGAGAATATTGCTTCCAATAGTAATTTCTAAACTGGCAAATATTTAACTAATTAAACAGTCTGTTGAATGCTACATATAAAACCAGATGATATTTTCTTTATTTTGCCACTTATTAATTCATTAGATTGCTTTGAACACAAATAATATTTTTGTTTGCTTGCTAATTATTTTTTCCCATAATGTTGACTTTATATGATTTCCTAAATACAAGAATGCCAAAATTAATTAATATGATGTACTGATAAATATATAGTCATTGTGTCTCTGGGAGGTGGAATAAGGCAGCTTATTTGTAGAATTATAATAATTTGAGAAGAAATATTCAAAATAGGTTACTGTAAACTAATATGCATCAAATACCAACACTCCACTGTTTAAAAAAAATCAAACACATTTTCTACTGTGTGTAGAACAATTGAGGGAAGGCAGATTTAAACATTCAAGTAGACTTGTATGTTTCCTATTTGTCAGCCATATGGATATTTATATGCATAAATTCATACAATCTTATTAAAACTCCATAAATTATGAAATGTTCGCCATTTCAGAACTTTTTCACTTTCACTGTTTTATGTTACTTAAGTCAGCTGGATATTCAAAAATCTAAGACAAATAGGGTTGCTTCTGTTATCCAGAGAAAGGAATAGGGAAAAAAATCAAAATGAGAAATAAGGCTTCTTTAAAGTCATAGTAATAGCCATGTAAGATTAGGTATATATCCACAGTAATATATCTGTTTTGCTTTATTTTGTTTTCTTTCTTAACATAACAATATCAACTCTTCCTTTATTCCAATTTTTTTAGATTTTTTTATAATTTCACATGATAAATTTATTGACAGACAATGTATGAGTACAAAAACTCAACATATACCAAAAGAAATTTGAATGTATATGAGTAATGAGGAAATACGAAGCCATAAGATCTAATATTTAATCTCAATTTGTTTACTGTGTTGTTTATTTCTAATTTTTATCCAATTAAACAATCATGGTTTATAAAGTTATTGGTAGTTAATTTTTAGGTGAATAATATTTCAGCACTGAACACTGATGTTAACTCTCATCACTAGTGCTCACATACATTGTCATCCATCATCTTTTAAAACCTACACCGCCTCCCTACCCACCACCTTGGCAGGCACATAGCAAAATTTAGTGGGCCTAAGATCTCATGTTTCCAGTGTTGTTGAATCTATGTCTTGGATATGTAGCAATACTACTTTCCTATGCTATTGTAATATTTGAGGATGTTTGATTAATGCTTTGAGCATAAGTACATTATATTGAGTTTGATATGAAATTGCTCCATATTACTGAAAGAGATAGATAATGATTAATAAGTTGAACAGACAGCATCCAGATGAGTAATGTAATGTAAAGATTAGATGTTTTCACTCCATTTCCAAAGTATAAATTTAAAAACACCAGAGACTATAAAATAATCAATTAGGTAAAAAATATTATAGAAACCAAGAGTCTAGTTTTTGGAATTAGATAGGCATTAGTTTCCTTCTTGACTTTGACTTTAATTATAAGTCAATGTTAAAATCTCTAAACATCACTTGTCATCTACCAAGTAAAGCAATATTAATATTAAATAAATATCCATGCTTAAAAGATTAAAAACTAAAATATTATTAGTAAAGTGTTTATCACTTTTCCTAGCATAGTGTGGAGTTATGAGCGAATGCAGATATTTTTCTCTATGAATTTTTCCTCAGAAACTTGTTAAAGCCACAATTGTTCAGTCTTGAATATTTTGAGTTAATATTTTATTTATTTAGGCATATTGCAAAGTCATTTACTACTAGCCCAAGCATAGTTAAAAATTTATCCAATATTGTGTATATTGCGTTATATTCTCATGTGTAACAAGGATAATTGGAAATAAAATAATTCATGCAAGTGTCTGGCAAAACTAAAATGTACTTAGTAACATTGTTATAAAACCAGTCATGAAGTGATGTGGACACCAGTAGAGGTTTGAGGACTATTTGGGACTATTGTTTGGGACTATTGTAATCATCTTATAAAAAAATAAAATAAAATTTACAAATTCACTACAATTGGGCCCGGAGAGATAGCACAGAGGTGTTTGCCTTGCAAGCAGCCATTCCAGGACCAAAGGTGGTTGGTTTGAATCCCGGTGTCCCATATGGTCCCCCGTGCCTGCCAGGAGCTATTTCTGAGCAGACAGCCAGGAGTAACCCCTGATCACCACCGGGTATGACCCAAAAACCAAAAAAAAAAAAAAAACCAAAAAAAAAACAAAAACAAAATACAAAAACAAATTCACTACAACTATTGAGCAATTGTTTTATATTATTATTAAAATTTTAATATCAATTATTCTATTTTTAGAAAGTATGAAATGTATATTTTCATAAGTTTATGATACAAGGACAAAAACAAATAAAAACATGATTTTACAGCTCAACTACTTTGTCAATGCACAGATGTAACATTTTTATTTAAGAGAGAGAACATATGATGAAGGCTTAGAAATCAAGAGTGTGCATCCAAGTTCTCTGTTAATGTGATTTTCGGGCTCCTGCTGTCATGCAACCATGCTGTTGGCATTCTCCAATATCACTAATTCCTCTGCTCAGCATGGAGTCTCACCATTGTTGACATGTCAATTTCAACAGGTTTCACTAATCTAAGAAAGTGATTAAACGCAGAAATTTGGACTCCTATGGTGTCAGAATCCCATGCCTTACTTGGTATATAGTCAGAACATGGAAGGTTCTCTTCTTTGTTGACACTTAGCAAGAACCTAGGAACTATTCTAAAAGTCATTGAGCAACAAAAATAGTTATCTATTTGCCTGACAAATGGGCCTGGTTGGAAGCAAACAAGGAACCATCTGTGAGTGTCAAATATAGTTATGGTGGTCAGAATCACAGCCAGAAAAATTCAACCTTCTTGGAAATTCCAAACACAAAAATGTGTTATCTCTTTGTTTCCCTTAACTGTGTGCTCAACAGAGTATGTGCACAGAGGTGTTAATATTATGGCTTGAATTTTGCATATATGTGAACACATAAGATGCATGCCTTCACAGTCTTGTGAGGTCACTACAGATATGTAATAGTTTCTGTTCTCTGTTTCATATGCTTAGAGTACAAGCTGGCACTCTGAAGCTAGATATGAACAATTATGATACTCAGTTGAATTTATGAAGTTAGATTTAAGAAGTTAAAATTTTAAAAATTAAATTTTCTTAAGTTCATGATTTCTTAAACTTTATCCCTTTCTTTAACATGCTTTTAGAAATAAATTATGTGAAAGCACTTATACCAAAATAAATTATATATCACAGAAGCTCAGTCGTTTCTCAACTGCCCTAGTTGCTTTTCCAGTTCTAAATGCCATATCCATAGCAAAAACACTAGGATTATTCTGAATTAATTTTTCAAAATGTTTTGACATTTTATGTTAAGAAAAGAAAAACTTTAAATATTGACTAACTACAGAAATTAAAGGTGTGAGATCAAATTATAATGCAGATGTCAGTAAAGATTTAATCTCAGAGTAATACAATTTCATTTGTGAAATGACTATTTTATCCAATTTCCAATCTCTTCTGAGATTGTATGTAAAAGAAACACAAATTTTCTTAAAATCAAAGTATTGTTATTTTATGACACTTTGTGGATGGAATATGTTTGCTCTTAAATACGTCATGAATTAAATATCTTCATTCTATAAATTATAATATTCAATGATAAATCAATTTTCTAAATGAGAAAAATAGTGGGATGAGACATTAAGATATTTTATATAGATTGTCAAAATATTAGAGTATTCTTTGCATATAGAATTCCAAGTTTCAAACTGCAGCAATACATTGTAGCATGAACACTAATCAATGTGGTCCAAGACATAAACCAAGCCAAACAAAAAATAACTTTCCATCATCTTACAACTTAAATGTATTTATTCAAGACATTTTTAGATAAACTAGCCAAAATAAAGTCTCAGCCTTGCATAAATAAACTAAATGTGCTCTCAGCCATTTTAATGATATTTGAAGAAAAAATACTTTGATACTTTTTGCTAGTATAAGAGAGATGTAATTTTGAAGAGTATTTCAGCAAGGAACACAAGTATTAAAATTTAACTGCAAAGTTGATTGTTTTCACAAAAATGCACAAGGTAAACACAAAGACTGACAAAAAAAAGCTGTTAAAGAAGCCTTCCTTTATCTCTTACTAATGCAAGAAGAATTAAGTTTTAAATAGTAAACTAAAATTTGTTAAAGAATATCACCTGTGTGAAATAAAATTACAGTACTAACATCTCATTTTGCTGGAAAAATGTATATATAATACAGATGTTATAAATATAGATATATCTATAGATATTGATACAGATACAGATATAGATGTAGATAGATATAACAGAATATATATATATATATAGCATGAAAATAGGAAGTTGCAGCATTAGTCTGGCATATGTGGAAGGACAATGACTAATGTGACTATTAGGTTAAAAAGGAGGACGTAGGAGGGACAGGATGTAGGAGACATCCTGTACGTAGCTGATGGGTAAGATTTTTTTAAAGGTTGATTTCACAACAAATCAAACAAATAAATAAAATCTTAAAGGGTTAATTTAAGTAAAATTCAATACGGTTTTTTGTTTTGATGACTAAAAGCCCAATTTAAAAAATATTTTTTTTTTTAATTTATAACTCAAAAGTTAAGAGGATTGTGCTTTTAAGGGTGATGTACTTTTTCCAGAGTTCCAAATGTGAGTGGGCATGATTGTGGGTGTGTGAGAATATTAATTTCTTTAAATCTAAATTTAAATTTCTTTATAAACTTTTTATATCATTTATTATAAAAGATCACAGTTCAAATTATTGTTGAAGTATTCAGATAATTTGAATTTTTTAAATAGCAGAAAAAAATACCTATACAAACTCACTAGTCTTCTCTCCCCTCAGCATTTTTAGTAATTCATTGCATCCAGTAGATCCTGACAAATTCAAGAAAAAATAGAAGACAATATGTTGTATTAGTTTTCTTTAAAGTAAATACCATCTGGGGCTAGAGAGTGTACAGCAAGCAGGAAAATCCCTTAAACAAAGTCAATTTTGTTTATACACTTTGCACCTCATAAGGTTCCATGTGCAATTCATTGAATGATTCCTTAACATGGAGCTAGAAGTAAGTCCTGAGCACTATTGGGTATAGTTCCAAACAAACAAATAAAATAAGTAAAGATTTAATGAGACTGATGTCATGTAATTCAGTAATAATTTAGGGGCTCTCAATAATCTATTTCTGATAGTTATAAAAGTCTAAACTTCCATTACACTGTTTACTGTCCAATAGTGAACATTTTGTCTAGACATGTGTTTCTTTGATGTCACATAAAGGACCCAACAATAACAAGTAAACCTAGCATTAGGATATTAATATCTGTTACATTCTATAATCAGGATTTGTTGAAGGCATGGTTGATTCTAGAAGTGACAACTACACATGATGGACCTGGAATAACTTGTGCTCTAAAGTATTCATATTCTCACAAAGCAAAAACGAAGCATACTACATACTCATACATATGAGAGGATACATAATTTTCATTCAAGAGTAGATGAGAAGAGTAAATAGAATGCATTCTAAATTACATAGTTATACCCTATCATTTGCCACTTTTTACTTTCTGACTAGTATAATAAATACATTTCTAAAAGTCATCATTTATTATTAAAAGATATTTGTGAGAATTAAATTCAATAAGTCATTTTTAAGACCTACTAGATTAAAATATCTGTAAGCATATAATTTAACTCAGATGTACAACAGGTCAAGGTCTTGCTTTGGTAGATAATATCAAACCTGATAAAGAAAATATTTTTGACTCAGAAAGTTAGGCATAATTTGAAATAACTCTTCTTCCCATCTTTAAAGAGAAACAATTTTATATAAAATTGGCCAGTATAAAAAAGAACTAGATCAGGCTCTGATTGTATAATATCTCTGGGCCACAGATTTTTGTTCCATTATATTAAAATTAGCATGTATACTAACATTATACTATTATTATATTATATAATGCAAGCTAGTATTTTACCAGGATTATATATATTGTAAGAAACTCATGTCCATCTCATTTATAACTTTAAATCGAAAAATTACTTTATAAAAGTGAAACAAAACAGGTGAAAACTTTGTTTTATTTTAATTTATATGAAGAGCATGTGTCACATAGTGGACATAGTTAATCATAATACATTTGTTTCCAGTTAAGTGGGAACAAAATTATTCAAAAATTAAGAAAAAGAAAAGAAAAAAAATAAAAAAGAACACAGAACCAAGAAAATCCGTGAAAATTATTGTTATCTCTTTTTTTTAACTTTTTTTTATTTTAATCATAGTGGTTTACATAATATTCACAGTAATATTCCATTTACAAATAAACATTGAATCAGGGGAATTCCCATCACCAAGTTGTCCTCTCTCCACCTCCATTCCCATTCTGTCTCCCATATCCTCCACCCTCTCCCCAGGGTCTTCTAGATTGAGTGACTCCCTCTGTTTCTGGCTTATTACTTGGTGATCTTATATCTGATTGGATTTGGTATCTCCATTGCTTCTCCCTCTGATTGGGAGGCAGGATTAGATAGTTCAAGTTTTGTGGTTTTATTTGGGGAAGAGTACCGTAATAGAGTGGGGTAAAAATTAAGTATGCCTACAATGGGCAGAGTCCTTCTAGCAGTTCTCATCCCCAGTTTGAGAGAAGGGGAAAAGAAAGGTGAGACACCACAACATTTTACAAAGACATATCAAATAATGTATCTCTTAATGACGCTATTACACCATTGTCAGATTGTCTAGTAAGCTCTTGTTGCTAGTTGACCATTCTATTCATTTTTTTTTTTACTTTCTTATTCTCTTTTCCCCATATTTTTATTATAACACTATGATTCACCAGTTTGGTAATAATACAGTCCTTTAAGGCACTAAATGTTCTTTTTTTTTTTTTTACATTCACAAAAACAAGTATCAATTTTATTAAATATATTTTCTGGGAGATAAAAATACCATATTCTAAATGGTGGTGATAAGGGGCTAGCATTTTCTCATTTTTCAAATAAATACTTGTATTTATTTGCGTGCTTATATTTCTTTTTTTTTCCATTTTTTT
>PVKC010023510.1:0-17173 GCA_004027635.1 Crocidura indochinensis
ATCCACAAAAAAAAAAAAAGAAAAGAAAAGAAACTAGAAAAATGAACTTGTAATTATTTTAATGTGATTTTTTTATCTTTTGTTTTGCATTAATATTTGTAAATGCATGTAACTAACATTCTGTTAAAATGCTTTTTAAGATTAATAGAATAGCAAATTGTTATAAAAGCATCAAGATATTAAAATTTTATCTAATGAAATTCCATATTAATTGAGCTTCTACTTAATTCATAGAAACCTGATCTCTCCTATTATATTTATAGTGAAAGTGTGAAAGAAGATGGTATACAGTTTGTTTTAGTATTTAAAGAAATCTAGACGATTTCTTTCCGTCTAGAACTGCTTTTGTCCTCCATTTCAGCTGAGCTATAACTCACTATGAGTCACACACCTCCATCTGGTGGTGAACTCATAAAAATCCTATACTAAATGTTTCAAGAAGTTTTAACTTTTTTTTAAGTTTAATGACTGAGATACAGAGTTAAAAAGTTACTGATGGTTGAGTTTCAGGCATACAATATTCCAATACTCATCCTTTCACCAATTTATATTTCTCTCCACCATTGTCCCATTTTCCTTCCCAAACAGCCTACTTTTTGACAGTCACTTTTCTTCTCCACCCTTTCTCATTTTTTTTCCTTTAAGGAAGTGTTGTTTACAACATTGTTTCTAATAGTATCATGCATATCACTTTCCCTCCTTTCAGTACCTGGTACTTGTTCAGAGAGATACTTTCCAGTTATCAATGTCATAAGTAATCCCTTTCTCTATCTTAATAGCACTCACCTTCATTTGTTTTTGTTTTGTTTTGTTTTGTTTCTTTGGTTTTGTTTTTCTTTTTTTTTCCTTTTCTTTGGGGGTGGGGGGTTTGGACCACAAATGATGACACTCAGGTGTTACTCCTGACAATGTGCCAAGAAATCATTCCTGGCTTGGGGGACCATATGGAACACCAGGGGATCGAACTTCAGTCCGTCCTAGGTTATCGCATGCAAGGCAGACACCTTACTACTTGTGCCATCATTCCACCCCCCCCCCATCATTTAACTTTTAGGCTTCCTAACCTTTTAACTAATACTGTTTATTTAAATGTGTTTCTGGATCACAAAGTCAGTGAATGGCATTCAAAATAATTAGTGAAAAGGATTACAGGTGGACCGTGGCACACCAGTGGAGAAACTGGTTCAGTGGTTCTGTAAATGTAAAACAACTTTAATAGTATTATAAGCTATGGTATCTTAATAAAATAATAATTAATTAAAGTAATAATTTGTGTCTCACTTTGTTCATAAAAATCACTAATAATCTCATGACAATAAAAAATGATTATTGGTTTTTGGAGGGTTATAATATGGCTTAGAGATCAACTGCATTCCTTGTGTAGTAGAAGACCTGGGCTCTATAAGAAGCACAAGAAGGAAAGAAAGATAAATGAATTAGGAAGGATAAAAGAAGGAAAAGTAAAGAGGGATAAAAGGGATGAAAGGAGAGGTGACAAAGGATAGAAGGGAGAAAGCAAAAATTATTCTCTCCAAGCCCTAAAAGACAAAAAACAAGCTTTGAGATGGATTGTTTTCAAATATCTATCATGGTGACACATGTGCAATTATTAAAATTCAATTTTTGGTCTAGGATTATTTAGTATGGAACAAGTTAAAAATGGGCTAAATTGAAAATATATTTTCACTTTACTTCCATAAATTCACCAAATTTATTTATTATAGAAATCTAGGGGCTGGTGATGTGGCACTAGAGGTAAGGTGTCTGTCTTGCAAGCATTAGCCAAGGAAGGACTGAGATTTGATCCCCCAGCATCCCATATGATCCCCCCAAGCCAGGGACAATTTCTGAGCACTTAGCCAGGAGAAACCCCTGAGCATCAAACTGGTATGGCCCGAAAAACAAAAACAAAAACCAAAAAAGAAATCTTTTATTTAGATTATAGTTTATCTTCGGGTTTGTTTTTTTTTTGGGGGGGGGGCTTAACACCTGGTGATGCTAGGGGTTACTCCTGGCTGTGCACTCAGAAATCTCTCCTGGCTAGGGGGACCATATGGGACTCCTGGGATCAAACCAGGTCCATCCTGGATCTGCCACATGCAAGTCAAATGCCCCATCACTGTGCTATCTCTCTGAGCCCCATAGCTTATCTTTTTAAGAATGAATATTGTTATTTACTTGATATGCATACCATTGAAATTATTATAGATTTATTATAATACTTAAGAATGCTAATAAAATTTGAAATTACATACATACATTTTGTATGATTTGATACCTAACTGAATTTATAAAGGACTTTTTCAATCAAAATACATTTATCAAGCTAATTTCTACTTCAAAATTATAGCACTGTACTATCTCTAAATCAACTTCCAGATCATTCTCATTTCTTCAAAACAATAGTTGAGACTTATTCCTTTGGGGAAAAAGTGACAAATTAATCGACCCTATGTTTGAATAACGTCTTTCATTTCACATGTCAAATCCAACCAATGCTTTCAGCAATACCTCTTTAAATTTAATACCATAAGTTTGAATATAATAAATAATAAATTTAAAACTAATTTCTTATTGAAATCAGTCTTGGAGAATTTATTATCTAATCATGACTTTACGAATATGGTACAATTTGTGGATTTTCAATATTGTTTTGCTGATTTTTAATAAAGTGCTTCATATTGTTTTATTTTTTATATTTTTATCTAAAGTAATTACAAAGTTGTTGAAGAACTTCACATTGTTACATTGCTATCTCATTCTATTCAACTAGTGTTTATAGTAATTTACAATTTTTGGTATGTTCCATCTGTCTCAGTGTGGCTCAAAATGATTGAGTATTATTACTTTATTCTCCATCAACTGATATTAAAACCACAATATACTGATTATTGTCAACTTATTTATTCTGTATTCTACATATGTGATAGGTTATAGATAGATACAGATTCTAACTTTTTACATAATTGTTTTGGTTCTTTTTACCTTAGTTACATGGGGATCACATTAACTATTGTTCACTGTCTAGTAAAATCCCCATTTTGGAAAAAATGAGGAAATATTTTAGTCCTAATAAACTATTTCTAGAATAATGATACATCACTATAACAAAAATAAATGGCCTCTTTCTTTTCCAGAGGCGAGCTGCTGATAATTTGAGAAGACACCACCAATATCAAGTAAGTCATTCTTACTTGTATTCTTACTTGTATTCTGTCACGAAATTCATATTAAAATTCCATCCCCTCTTCAAAACTGATGAAAGAACTCATATTTATGCACTGAATCTCAATTGTGTTGTTTTTAAATGCCTCAGGAAGTTATGAGGAACCTGGTGAAGAGATATGTTGCTGCAATGATTAGAGATGCAAAAACTGAAGAAGGCTTGACAGAAGAGAACTTTAAGGTAACCATTGTCATCTTTATCACTCAGAGACAGACTCTGCAAGAATGAGATCAGGCAAAACACATTTAGTGTTAATGCTGGGAACTCAGCCATGTGTTCAGCAAGCCTCTGTTGTTTTTCATTTTAAAATTAAAGCCTCATTAGATAATTGAGGTAAGGGGAGACAATGAAATTTCTTCCTAAATCTATATTTTTCAAACATATTTCACCTGAAATTTAAAGATAATATATTTAGAGGCAGAGACAATTTTGCTGCTTGAGGAATTCATATTTACTGACCCCAGCAATATTCTACTGATTGAGCCATCATTTTTCAAATTTCAGCCTGATTTTCAACACTGAAACTATTCCTAACCCATAGCTAACAGCAACAGAAACAATAATAGGTGCCCGTATACTCAGCAGAAATCCTAAGATCTGAAGTTACTTACAATTTTAAAGTCTTTCTCCTTGAAATTTTTGTTCTATCAAAAGAAATAGATTAATAATAATTTTAAAGAAATAAATTTAATATATAAAGTAAATATTTATCAATATATAACTACTTTAAGAAAACAATTACAACAGAGAAATATAAGCAGTCAGTTTAAGGCGGGATTTAATTTCAAAATAAATCAAGCACAGATTAAAAACTAACGGGACAGAAAATTTTCCTTATACTCACAAGTACTCCATTTGCAAGTTGAATGATTCAGAGTATTTTGGAATATTAAATTAGAGACGAGATAAGGAGACCACCATGAAGATCACCATCAAGTTAGGATTTGTCATTCTGTTGTCCAAAACTAGTGGAGAAAGAGATCAATTTAAGAAGGCTTCCTTATCTGAAGGCAGAGCTGGCCAAAGCTCATTGCACCACATGTTGATAAAATCACCTTCAAAGCAATTGGACAAATAACTACCAACTATAGAAAGGTTACCTTCCTCTAATTTTGTTTCAGAAAGCCTGTAGTCAGCAAAACGAGCTAATAGAAAAAATTATTTTAAAATAAATTTCTAGCAGAATGTGAAGTGAATAGCAAACTGATGAATATCTGTAGAGAAAGCCTTTGAAATTTCAGTTCCAAGAAACCCAATATTCATGACGATACAGTCGCAGAAAAGATCTTTCTGATGTTTTCCTTTATCCTTAGTCTTGTGTTACTTCACAACCAACAGGAGAAATTAGGGAGCATCAAAATGGCAGTTTCAGGAAGAGAACTGGCAGTGTATAACACAACAATTGTATAATACAATACAATCAAATACAATCACAGCAGTGCAAAATCCTCTCTCTTCATAATGAGAAAAAAGTCAGATCCGTACAATCAAAGAACAGATGATGCTTCCTGGAAGTGCTTTTTCTTTCTTTTTAAAACATGTTGTTATTGTTGTTGTTCTCAATTTCACCTAGGAACTCAAGCAAGACATATCTAGCTTCCGCTTCGAAGTCCTGGGCTTACTCAGAGGAAGCAAACTGTCTACACTCCAGTCCGCGAAGGAATCTTCTAATTCAGCCGACTCAGACGAAAAGAGTGATAACGAAGGTAGTAGCAAGGCCAAGAAAAAGAACTTCAGCCTTTTTGATTTAACCACGCTGATTCACCCGCGATCAGCAGCGATTGCCTCGGAAAGACTTAACATAAGCAATGGCTCTGCCCTGGTGGTGCAGGAGCCCACTCGAGAGAAGCAGAGAAAAGTGAATTTTGTAACTGATATCAAAAACTTCGGGTTATTTCATAGACGATCAAAACAAACCGCTGCCGAGCCAAATGCAAACCAAATCTTCTCTGTTTCAGAAGAGGTGGCTCGACAACGGGCTGAAGGACCACTGGAGAGAAATATTCAACTGGAATCTGGAGGATTAACTTCAAGGGGTGACTTGAGCATCCCGGGGCTCAATGAACAATGTGTCTTAGTAGACCACCGAGAAAGGAATACGGACACCCTGGGATTGCAGGTAGGCAAGAGAATGTGTTCCTTCTCGTCAGAGAAGGTGGTGGTGGAGGACACTGTTCCTATCATACCAAAGGAGAAGCATGCAAAGGACGAGGACTCTAGCATAGACTATGACTTAAGCCTCACAGATACAGTCACCCAAGAAGATTATGTGACTACAAGATTGTGATCCTGAAGGGGGAAGCATTGTATCCCACATATATATTTTCCATAGTGCTCTGGGTAGGGAGAGGTGTTTAAAACTAAATTAGCAAATGCCAATTTATAATATTTATCAACTGAAGTTATTAACTTGTAACCTATCTAAATAGCAACGGCTACCATAAATTCATGTTTTGTAGCCTGCTACTACTGTCAGAATTTATTTTACAAGTTTTTGTTTTTGTTAACAAATAAAGGCACCTTGTATTCTTGTACTGTTGCAATAACCCACCAGGAATTTTTAGCTATCTTTTTCAATTAAAACAAATGTTATTTATTTCATGTGGTAGTTGGCTCCAATAACAGATATTTTTATACGCAAAACTGTAGCCAAATGTTAGAGCTTTTCATAATTTAGGGGGCTATCCTAGTGTTGGTTACTCATCAACAGTTTTTCAACCAAACCTATAGTTTGGCTTTAAAACAGTTACCAAATTACTTATTAAGAACATGTTAATAACTATAGTACACAATTAAAAGAGGTGGACCTTCTCACAGAGACATGACCAAATTCATTCTTAAAATACAAGTCAGTTTTTAGTTTTTTTCAGTTTGTCTTTAGTAAGAAAATACATATATTTGTCTTTAATACATTTTAACAACATTTTGTTAAAAATAGTTATATTTCAAGTCTTAGAGCCACATCTTTCAGGTTTAAATGTTCATCAATATATGAGGGTTTTCAAACACGTGGCAAAAGTTTTCAGTGTTAGAAAAATAATTAGACTAGCTTAGACACATTAAGCAAGGGGAGATTAGTGTGTTCTCCTGATGGTAATATATTCATTATAACAATCTAAATTTAAGAAAAATTGAATTGTATTTTCAATGAGAAAATACTTTTGCCAATTCAGAAGTTTAGAAGCATAGTAGTTTCCTCCTCTTTCCATAGTGCCTAGAATATATTTCATTAAAATTAAAATCTTGCATATTGTTAATTATACAAGTAGAATCTTAACTCTCCATATGGCCAACATTCTTAATGGTTTGTATATTCTATTATTTTTCAATGTACATTTATTACATTCATCCAGAGGAAGATTTTTTGAAAAACATACTGGCAATTTTTAAATGATTTACTGTGTGTCTATTTAAGCCACAATGGAAATAAGCTTCTACACTGCATACAATTAGCATTTATTTAAAATAAATTTCATTTTAAAGATTGTTTCTTGTTTTACCTCAAAAGTTCCCTCTCTTGCACCAGAAAATTCATATGCATGGACACTGATGGAAAAACTGCATAGTATCACAAAGACAGGGCTTATAATTATCATACATAAAAATTTGTTTGGGATAGTTATAATAATGATGCTCTCCTATTTTCCTTTTTGCTGTCCATATTTTAATGGTTATATACTGCTCTTAATAACCATCAGATGTATTTGCTATTCTTACTCTGTGGAGAAACTGAGGCAAGTACTGAGTATATTAAGGTCAATGGCTATGATGGAACAATATATCCTTCAGGTGAGACCCTTACTCATAGTACTATTCTTAAGAATACACAGCAATTCAGAGAAAATGTGCATATATAGGGGTTACTATTGCCACTTATGAAATATTTTTTTGGGTCACACCCGGCAGTGCTCAGGGGTTACTCCTGGCTCCATGCTCAGAAATTGCTCCTGGCAGGCCCGGGGGACCATATGGGGCACCGGGATTCGAACCGATGACCTTTTGCATGAAAGGCAAATGCCTTACCTCCATGCTATCTCCCGGGCCCCACTTATGAAATATTTTAAAGAATTCTTTAAATTCTTTTAATTTTAAAGAAAAAGAGATCTGAGCAACTGTAAATTTGAAAGCTAGAAGCATGCAAAATTAACATTATTGGTATAGCCTCTCCAATTTTTAATTCCAGCACAAATTTTAAATTCATTAATTCAACTTGAAATATAAATTTGGCATGAAATCTCAGAATTCAATTTGAAATGGTAGATTTTAATTTTGCAGAAAAATCAAAGGCACCCAGATTCATCTTACTCTTCAATCTGGCATGATACTAAAGTTAGAGATGAGTAAAGTAGACTTTGAAAACTCATTTTACTAATAAACTTACTTATTGCCTCAATAACACCTTTATCTCAGGTGTTCGGAGTCCAAATCAAACTGGAGAATAGTAAAATACTCAAATTGTTCAAAGACAAACAAACCATTTCCAGAGAATATGGGCTCATTTTCAATACTCAGAGTATTTTCCAATCATTTTAAGGGAATATTTTCCCCTTCTGTTTGTTTTACAATAGTATCATGTAGGTTTTCAACATTGATAATGTACCAAGATTTAATTTCAAATATCTTCTAATCTTTTCAATAGTAAAACATTAAAAGCAAGATCTTTGTCTAGAATTGTTTAGTTATCTAAAGAACTAAGGTGCTGATGTTTTACCAGTAAACCTGATGATAATAGAGGGATTTATTTAAAACCAGTGAGAGCCTGAATTTCAGTGATTCAGAAATGATAGTTGCTAGCAACCTTCAAATATCACTGAGACACATTCTCTTGAATTTGAACAATGTATTGATCAGGTTTAGTGTCATATATCCTAAAACACATTATTATTCTAAATATTAGTGATATTATATACCATTAAATAAAGTGAACAGCTGGAAAAAGTAAGGAAAAGCATGACAAGATTGCAAGTAAAGCCATGGAGTTTTTTAGATTTTTAAATGAAAATATGGCATTTCTTTTCATTGATATTTATATATAATATACAACATAATATATAACACATTATATATTATAAAATAATTTGCATAATATTGTACATTTATACAATTTATATATTATAATAATATATATTTATATTTATATATTTAGTCAATAGAATACCTAAAAAGTAAAAAGAAGTGTAACATCACCCTTTATTTGTATTAAGTACTTGTGTGTGTGTGCCCTTGCTAACTTTATTTATTACTTTACTACCAGGTTATGTGGTAAATCATCTATAGATTTTGATTTAAATTTTATGTTATTTAAATTATATTCACAACACTTTAATTGCCTTAGATATATTTTGGAAAATCTATTTACAAGAAATTATGTTGTAAAGAGGTACTGCGCCATTTGTTGTTGATGTATTAACCTGTATAAATATAAGTAAATCTACATTAACTTCAACAGAAAAAATATACACAAAATATATGGTAGTGAATTATTTTATTGAGTTGATGGATTATTTTCTAAAGTGGTAAGCATTTTCAAAATGTTCCTGTTCAAACACTGGGAATTTGTATATCAGATTTTCTTAAATTAGATATTTTATTTGATATAAATTAAATACTGCTAAAAATTCTCAAGTTCTTTCCTTTACCTGAATAGCAAATATGACATACTTTGGTATTAAAACTCATAGTTTAAGCAAATAGAATAATAGGGTATAAAGAAGAGCATTTTTCAAAAAGTAAGAGTAGCAAACTTAACATGCTATTGTCAGAGAATCAGACAATTCCATACTAACATGGAAAACATAAGAAGAAATGATATATAATGTACTTTTCTAATATTCAATAAATCTGGAACTTATTTGTCTGAATAACAAATCCCATGACTTTTCTGTTGCAGAACATATATTAGGCAATGAAATATGTTTATTCTTAGTTGTAACTTATGGCTTAAGAAACTTAAGCAGTTTAGATAGGTGCCATTTCAGATATTTCAGATAATATTTATGAAAGTTCTCCTAAGCAAAAGTTTAATTTGTCTTTAAATATGTTTCATTGAAGATTTTAAACTAAATTTTTGTATATATTTTACTATACTTCACCTTAACTTTATTATATTATTTTTTTCTATTCTCCAAAATGCAAACTTACCACAATAATAGGTTATTAGAAAATCCAATTTATTATTTTTCTTTAAATTTAACTTTAATGTATTAAAATAAATTTTATATGGTATCACAGGACTTTAAATTTTCAGATAAATTAATTAAATAATTTTCCCCAGAGATTACAAAAAATATGAGGATCAAGGCACATATAACAAATATATCATGCTACTTTGAATTGAGTTGAAGATATAGAAAATCTTTCTTCTTGATAGATGAGAAATCAGACATTTTAATTGACTTTCATTTTTGCATAGAATTTTGTCTGTTTTACTCTCCGCAGAATGTTTTTGTGGTTAAAACTCAGTAAAATATGCATAGTTAAAATGTAGCCAAAATTCATAATATCATATCATATCCTCCATATTGGCCAAAAAAAGTGTATTTACATTATTTTTATAAAAAGCAGAATTTTTACTTTTTAAAAAAAATACACTCCCTAACATTTTAACTATAGATTTTGTGGTGATTTTATAAGCACATTGGTGATGATAAAATGTATTAAATGATATTGAGGCTTCTCAACAGAAAAAATAATAGAGCTGGGAAATAAAAAAAGAATCTGGATCACGATCAAAACCATGGACCAAGAACATATATGGCTGTGATGTCACTTAGCTGGCAAAAGTATGTTGTTCCTTCTGTTGATATTTACAAATGACAAAACTGTTAGTTTTCTTTGGAGCTCAACTGTCTACTAAAAAGACTACTATCCACACTTGATTACCAGCATTTGAAATGTGAAGAAACTGAATGAAATACTAAGTATAAAATGCATACTAAGTTTTATTAATTTTGTATAAAGTAATAAGATACTTTTTAAATTTATGTCGATATAGTGCTTTGAATGTTTTAGGCTAAATATATAAATGGGATTAATTTATTTCCTTTTACCTTTTTATATAGCTATAAAGAAATTTTAAAATACAGCTGTGACTGGCCATTGTAACTTGAAATCAACCATATTGGACAGTGTATCGGACAATCTTATTGGAGCATTTGTATTTCATTAAATGCATGCACTTATTATCTTGTATTAATAGGAAAACATATATTCAACCATAAAATATATATTTGGTTTAATCATCTCTGCTTAATTCACAATCTCCTAATGAAATAACTGGGCATATTGAATTTCCCCACATTTTACCTTTCTTTTGAAAATGTGCCTATAATAAGATATGCATGCATATGTGAGTCAATTTTTTTTATCAAAAGTATTCCATTACAGCTATAACTTAGCAACTTGTTTGTTTTTCATCTAACAGGAACAACGGGAGTCTTCTCAAGCTAGTTAAAGTATATTGCAAAACTTTTTAATCCTATCAAGGAAATTCCCTATTAACTTTTACCTAATGAAATATATTCACAAAATACTTTCAAAGTCATTATGGAAGAGATGCTTATTGATATACAGAAAGAATAGTTGTAAACCTGAATCACAACATGGTGTTTGTAAAAGGCAAATATGCTCATTCCTTTCTCTATTTATAACTCTCAGGTGTCTCCATTTACATTATGATTCTGTGAAAAATTTTGGTATGATCTTTATAAAATGAAGATTCGCATTATGGTGTAAACATTATTTTTTTAGCATCATGCTCTTATACACACCCAACCATTTCTCCTTTTTTCTTAGTTATCTAATATAATATTTCTCTTTTACCAGCATTTGCAAATACTACTCTTGATCTTCATAAACATACAAAAACTTTACAATTTTAAATTACTTTTTTAATCAAGATTTTTTTTACAAGTGTCTATTAGTCTGTATGGTTTTGCTTGGCTATCAATATTTCTCTTATTTTTCATAATAACTACTTATTCTTTTTGGTTTTTTTTTTTTTTTTGCTTTTTGTTTTTGTTTATGTTTTTGGGTCACACCTGGCGCTCAGGGGTTACTCCTGGTTCTAGGCTCAGAAATCGCTCCTGGCAGGCACAGGGGACCATATAGGATGCCGGATTTGAACCAATGACCTTCTTCATGAAAGACAAACGCCTTACCTCCATTCTATCTCTTTGGCCCATCTATTTATTCTTATGTTATAAGTTGTTTCCCCACTCTGGGAATAACAGGCGATTTGCTTTGACATCCTCTTTTGATTTCAAGGTACTAGGTAGTTTTAACTTTTTCCAAGGAAATAAATATGTTGCTTCAGCACACATTTGGAATACAAATTTATGTTGTTTTATAGGAAGGGAGAAAATGGATATGCTGTTGTAGTATTATCGGAACTTATTGCTTATATTTGAAATTTTAATGAACATGCCTCTAGAATTTTTAGAACTCTGTTTTTATTTTTATTTTTTTTGTTTTAATTGCTTTTGTGATTCCACTTAGAGATAACTCCTGGCTCTACACTCAGATATTACTCCTGATTGTGCTCAGAGGACCATAAAGGATGCCTGGGCTCAAACCCAGATTGTCCACTTGCAAAACAGATGATCTATCTACTGTACTATATCTCTGACCCTTCTAAAAATTTTTAAAGTTAGAAGCATTAACCTAAAATATGAAAATGTAAAGAGTCAATGTGACTAAATTATCAGTGATATTTTTATCATTCATCTATTTTTTTTTTTGGTTTTTCGGACCACACCCATTTAATGCTCAGGATTTATTCCTGTCTAAGTGCTCAGAAATTGCCCCTGGCTTGGGGGATCATATGGGACGCTGTGGGATTGATCCGCAGTCCTTCCTTGGCTAGCACTTGCAAGGCAGACACCTTACCTTAGTGCAACCTCGGCGCCCCCTTTTATCTATTTTTAATTAAACATAAAAACTTAGGTTAATGTAATTTGTATGCAGTTATAAGAAATGATACTAATATTTTATGTTACTTAACTCAATGGGAAAGACTTATAAAGTTATAATATAAATTACAAAATACAAGCATCAATATAATTTCTCAGTCTTACCATACGTGCCTGTAGGTGAGCATGTCTGTCGTTATTTCTTTTTGTTTGTTTGTTTGTTTGTTTGTTTTGGGGGGCCACATCCGGTGACACTCAGGTGTTACTCCTGGTTATGCACTCAGAAATCACTCCTGGCTTGGGGGACCATATTGGACGCCATGGATTGAACTAAGGTCCACAGCCACATGCAAGACAAACATCCTACCGCTGTGCTGTCACTTCAGCCCCTGTCTGTCATTATTTCTATGAAATTTTATGTATGTATAAATTCATGTATACACAACCTTAGATACAAGACATTTACATGGTCAAAATACATGCTGTTCTCTTTTAATAGTTACGTGTTCCTTTTGGTATTTACTCAATTCTGAAAATCACAAATTTATTCTAAATTGTGAAAGTTGTATAAATTCAAGATTATTATATAAATGAAATTATAAAGTGTATCAACCTTGAAAAATAGTGTCTTTGCATTCAACAAAATTCTATGCGGTCATCCAAATTGTTATTTCCATCAAGATTTTTTTTCTTTTCTTTGTTTGAATAATAATAACTAAATTTAAAACTACTGTATAGGTAGCCAAAACAAAAACAAACAAACACACAAAAAGAATACCTAAAAACATGAGCTATAAATTTTATTAATTTTATCTTGATATATAGTTCTCAATATTTTGATTTTTTGACAGAAATATGGCAGTTAGAATTATTGGACTCCAATCAAATTTAAAGTCAACATTTTGTAAAGCACAAAGTTGAATTTGTAACTTGTTTTTAAATAACTTAGTTTTCTAATTTTGCTATTCAGTTTTAAAGTTTTTATCTTTTTCCCCATCAAATTAATGTTTTGGCTCTGTGAGAAACAATGAGTTTAAGCAAAAGAAATATTCCTATTAGAGGAAGTCATAAAACCAAGCTTGGAAAATTATACCTGTGCCTCAAATTGCAAAGTATTTGAACTATATTAGTGTTTTCTCTTCAACTGGTGCTTAATCAGTCAATTTGAAAACTAAATTTTTATTATCTTATCAGCAATCAAGTCTTGTGAGAAGGAAAGACTTTGTTAGTAAAGTATATATTTTATTCTGTTGAAATATAAACTAGAATAGGCAATATAGAAAAGCGAGTTTTAAATTCTATCCTAAGAATAAATCTACTTAATTAGTGATGCATTGATAAATTCATCTTTATTTTTTACCCAGTTTTTGAATAAATAATCTGTAAACCTATTGTCAAAAGTATCATTACATATATTTGAAAATAGTACAAAAAACAGTAGAAAGTAAAAGTCATGGTTCAAACTTTGGAAAATATTAATATTTTAAAATTAATATGAAATTTAATATTATAAATATTAATTTTCTGGAAGTAACAATTCCAGATTGTTACAATCCCAGATGGTGTGAAAATGTAGTCACTGGGGAATACCAAAGAGAAGCTTGGAAATAGAAATCCAGTTTTGTTATAGAGAATAAAAATATCTGGTAATCTTCAAAATCATTAATACTTACTCAAAGCATTATATTAAGTACCATCATATTTTATTAGATAATTCATGTCATGACAAAATATCTCAAAATAGAGCTATAAAATGCTGTAAAAATCATTACATTTGCTCTACAAAACTAAAGAGACATTTTCTTTTCTTTTTTTTTTTTTGGTTTTTGGGTCACACCCGGCAGCGCTCAGGGGTTACTCCTGGCTCCGTGCTCAGAAATTGCTTCTGGCAGGCACGGGGGACCTTATGGGGCACCGGGATTCGAACCGATGACCTTTTGCATGAAAGGCAAACACCTTGCCTCCATTCTATCTCCCGGACCCCGAGACATTTTCTTAATAACAAAAAAAGGAAAAAAGAAAACTTATTTTGGGACCTGGAGACATTGGGCCACACCTGGTGGTGCTTATAGGTTACTATAGGCTCTGCATTCAGAACTTTGGCAGGCTCAAGGAAACCATATGCAATGCTGGATATCCAGCCAGCTGCATGCAGGACAAACACCCTATCTGCAGTACTATCTCTCTTGCCCCCCCCCCCAAAAAAACCCTTTTTTAAATTTTACTCAGTATTTTTTTTAGTTTTATTTTGACCAAAGTAGATTACAAATATTTCACAGTAATTATTTAGGTATATAGTGACATTGACTCAGGAGCATTCCCACCACCAATGTTGTTCTCCCTCCACCCCTGTTCCCAGCATGCATCCCATATCAGTTATTTTAAGAAGCTGTAATCTCCAATCATTAGATAATACATCTAAGACATACTTCATTATCTGATAAATTAGAAGTATTAGTTTCTAAAGTCACTTAATTAAAATTAGCTTTGACCTTTATTTATAGTTTTGGGGCCACACTTGGCAATCAATGCTCAGGGTTATTCCTGGCTCTGCATTGGGAAATTACTCCTGACAGTCTTGGGGGCCATCTGGGATGCCAGTAATCAAACCCAAGTAGGCCAGGTACAAGGCAAATGACCTACCTGCTGTACCTAGGCCCCCTTATATAAAAATATTTCATTTTTATAAATCTGAATATTTTATTTTTAATTATAAACTTTCTGACCACGATAACTTTCAAAAATAACTTTTGATATTGTTGACATATAATTTATACAATAATATTGTACTATACAATTTATTGTACTATGAATACAATAGTAATCAGCATACTCACATATATGTTCAATCAACTTCAATTTTAGAACATTTTGATCACCTCAAAATTAAATACTATATTCATTAATCACTATTATCTTATTTTTCTTATGCTACACACACATCTAGCTAAAAATAATCAGTAATAGTCTTTCTAATATTATATGCCTTCAACCGAATTAGGCATGTAGATCTTCTCATATATTTGTTACCAACTTCTTTTACTTGGTCTTTTTGAGGTGCATCTGAACTGTAAATGTATCAGTACTGTATTTTTCTTATGATGAAATAAAGTTACATTGTTATTTACTATTCATTTCCATAAATATTGGATTGTTTCCATCATTTTGCTACTAGGACTGCTACTGCTTTAAAGTCTATACAGATTTTTAAATTTTTGGTATTGTTTTGGGCAACACCCAGCGGTGCTCAGGGATACTCCTGGCTTTTAGTTCAGAAATTACTCCTGACAGGCTGGGGTGGAGGGCATATGGGATGCCGAGGATCAAACCCTCCATCAGTCACATTCAAGACAAATGCCCTACCCACTGTGACATCACTCCAGCCCCAAGTCTATCCAGATTATGTTTTCATTAAGAGAGGCTATATTTCTAGAAACAGAATTATTGGATTAATAATTCAGTGGCTAATTTGAATTTTTCTACTCTTTCTAATGCTACATTTTATTTGCATTTCTATTATAGGATGATTGTGTTCAGTATCTTTTAATATGTTTAATACCCATTTATATAATTTTCTTAAAATTTATATAATTTCCTTAAAAACATATCTGTTCACATTACTTGCTCATTAGTAATTGCATTATGTCTTATTGAATTTAAAGAGACCTCAATGCATATTATTTTTCAGATACATAATTTATAAATATTTCTATTTATTTAGCCCTCTTTCTCTCTGTTGTATATTTACATATTAAGATAATTTTTTAACAACAAGAGCTTTTAATTTTTATAACTAAATTTTCTTTTGTGGTTTCTATTTTTGGTGCTATAACTAAAAATTCTTTGCTGCATTAATCAATATTTATCCAAATATTTGTTTATAAAACCTTTATAATTTTAGTTCTTGTATTTAGATGTTTGATCTACCTTAAGTTGGTTATTGAATATTCAGTAATGTAAGGACTCAGACTTAAACTATTGGCTAACAAGTTACCTCTGTATGGTTTATCAAAAAAACTATTCTTTCCCAGTCTATATATTTTAGAATCACAACTTCCAACTTCAACGTTTTTTTTTGCTTGTTTGTTTGTTTGTTTGTTTTGGGTTTTGAGCCACACCCCGAGGCACTTGGAATTTACTCCTGGATCTGTGCTCAGAAATCGCTCCTGGCAGGCTCAGGGGAAACCTGGGTCATTTCCAGGTTGGCCGCATGCAAGGCACACACCTTACCACTGTGCTATCACTCCAGCCTCCCCAACTTCAACTTTTGATAAAATATTTTAATTGCTCAAATCATTTTGTCATTTATTGGGGCCAGTAATAAAATTAATCATGTATGTAAGCATGAAAATTATTATTCGGATTTATTCTTAAATTACTTCATTTGTGCGGTTTTATCTTTATAATCATTTGTCAATTTAAATTGCAATGTGGTTTTATGTGTTAAAAGCATGTTTGTACTTATTCTTTAACATAGCATATCTAGGTTTATCTATTACCATTATCTATTGCCATTCCATGAAGTAAACATTAACTTCCTGCGATTACCTTTTAAGAAGGGACTTTCAATATATATTGGATTGTATACAGTATACACTGAGGACATTCTAAAGAACCTTACTTACAAATAATTTCACTAATCAAAGAACAGTAAAAGGTATAGAAATGGATTAAAGTGCTACTGTTTTATAAATGTAATTTTGCTATAAATTTTTATTTGTATGAAAAGTATATTCATAGATTTTATCAGTGTTAGGAATAAGTAAAGTCCACTGATACCTTATATGGGATACAAAAATGTATCTCACATTTGAAGAATTTTTTTAATATATATTTTTTTATTTTTTTGTATATTGTTGACAATAATATTTTGAGTACATATTAACATAAAATCAGGGGGATTCCTGTATCAAATTGTCCTCCTTCCACCTCCATTCCCATCCTACCACCCATGTCCACCTCCCTCTCCCTTGAGGCTGCTAAAATAGGTGGTCTCCTCTGTGCCTAGCTTACAGCTTAGTGGTCTTATACTTGTTTG